>JAGGAW010000111.1:8256-18914 GCA_017657375.1 Termitomyces sp. T27 | reverse complement strand
TGTCGTTGGCATCTCTGCTACTTTAATGTCATGGCCCCTCTCTTTGTGAAAATCCGACGTCTCTTTATTTCGGCAGAATACATTTTCTGAACGTGCTGGGCTTCCCGAAACATAGATCCTGGGAAGCGCTTTGTGTTCTAAGTTTGATGGAAGCAAATGAAACATCTGCGTATGTATACTACTACGCAAGGTGTAGTCAAATATCCCAATTACCCTGATGCAAAAGCGTGCGCTGCATTTGAGTAGCATAGTGAGTCGATTCCGCTATTGAGGAGGAACGCGACTGAGGCATCGTGGTGCCAAATACGCCCATAGACTTTGATCATAATAAAGATAAAATCAGCCTCGTGCATACGGCGTGCTCCCTTACTCCACGAGCAGCACTGTAAAGCGCCCCACTGCCCAATACATGTGCTGATGTCTGCCGCCAACGAGGTTATTTCCTGTGTACCTGTCTGTCTTTGATGCAAGTCCTAAGCCTCAGAAAGGCCACGAAGCAGTAGGCAATATAAACAACCACCACCTCAATTGGTCTACTTGATCATGAAGAAGTCAATCAGTTGATGATTCATGACAGTTTTATTATTGTGCGAGAAGTACATAGGAACAAGCTTGGAACAAGCGGTCCTTGTAGCGTTGTAGGACCCTGTCGAAACGATAAGATCTAATCGTACCAGATCCGAGCTGGATCGAAATATGTTGTCGATCTATTTCTGCGGACCCAAGCTGATCCAAGAGCGATCTCGAGCCACCATCTGAAATTATGAAAAAGTCAAACTTGAAATGATTATCGATAAAGGAGTGCGATAATACTCGGGACATTAGTTACGATAAAAAGTAATAGAAGTCGAGTATTCATCGCAACGTTGCCGGCGCATCCTGAGAAAGGAGATCGTGTCATGGCGTACCTTTACCCTGCCGAACCTCAGGCTTCGCCTTTGTCCCATACACTTGCCTTGCTATTTTATTGAGGGAAGACATATCGGGATTCTAGTCAGATCCACTCGTCACTTCCGCGGGCTGATCCATAATCATCCATGCATGCGGCTTGATGTGGTATGAGCGACCACTGCATTTTCGGTCTCGGTATGGGTACTAGGTACGCCCTCTGATGTTGATGCGGAACATTTCGCCGCAAGGGGCTTGTATATCTCCATTCCTATCTATCGGGAACATTGGCTTGCCTATGAGAGCGCATCAAAAAGATGTCTAAGCTGTAACTGACTGACAGAAGAGACCCGAGCTCGTGAAAACACGAGATTCCCCCTAACCCTAAATCAGGAGTTCTAGAAAGTGTTTGTCGAGGCTGGTGTGGCGGCGTGCTGATTGCTTCTTCCATAGCTTCTTCCATAGAAAGGGGAAGAAGGCCCGAGATCAATCTGGAGTGGCCCGAAAGCTGGTGAAGGGATGCAAAACGCATGCATGAATGGAGTACCGGTTTGTAAGCCGCTAGCGGCTGTACAGGTCATTGCCATATTTGGGCTTAAAGCCATTGCTATATATCCCAATGATCGTTTCAAGCAATTTTTTCCCCTTCGCCCTATTTACTTTCATTTTTCTTCCTTCACCCTAGAGGTGCTTTCAACTGGCTGGTCTGATGCTAACTCTCACTCCTGGATCTGCTTGCGACGTGTGCGCGGAGGAGTACGGCCCTCGGTGCCAACCTCATTCGATTCCTTGTGGTAAGTCAAAAAAAAATCATGTGTATAGCCATGTGAAAAACCTTATTCTACTTTTTTTTGTTTTTGCTGCTGAACAGGACACGTTCTATGTGCGAGTTGCTGCAGTACCATAGTTGAAAAGACACCCTCTCGCCTCACACCTGTCTGTCCTTTCTGCCGCGAAAACTTCACCCATGACTCAATTCGAATCATACGTATGGAATTTAATTCTTCCAGTGGGTGGAATACACCGCGACGCATGCCTACATATTCTGTTGAGCCCAGTCAAATGGATTTTGCTTCTTTGTGGGCACGCAGGACAGAGCGATCTTCCGGCATCCGTACGGAAGCTAGGATGCTTGAGGAAAAAGTGGCGAGGGTCGCCGCAAAAAAATGCTCAGTAGAGGAGGTTGCTGCCCTCTACAGAGAACTCGATGAATGGCTTAAGTCTGATGTGTCTGCCCAGGTCAGTTTCTTTTTTTGAATTCATATCGTCGCACTGTTCATGTCTGGCCCAGACGTCGCTTCTGCTTAGTTCCGCGCTCTTGCGAGCCATTCTAATGAACCATCAAGCACATTCCGAAGCCAGTAGGAATATAAAAACCGTCGAGGCCAATCTCAAAGCCAAAATAGACGAACTACAATTAGCCAACGAAAAAATAGAAACAGAATTACGAAAGTACGTCTGTTCTACATTGTATCGCACATAGAATATTGATAACCGTCAATCGTTTTCATTGTAACCAGACAAGTGAGTTTTATTGCCTTGGTTGACCACTGTCTGATTTATCATTCTCTCATAGCGCCAACAATATGTAGCAAAGGCACAGGACTATCAGAATGTTTGTGTGGAATTAAATAAGTTGAAAGAATCACTTGCGATCGGTGGTACTTCTGCAGACACTCGTCAATCTGCGACATCGCCGACGCCACCATCGACGTCTCCCACTCCGTATACCTCTGCATCGTCCCAGTCGCCACTTTCACGATTCAATTCAATGCATCAGAGATCATCTTCGATGTCTTCACGCCCGACGACGCCCGCCACGCCTTCGCCTTCACGAACGTATACGCCTGCTCCTCCGAGTCATTTGCGGAATCAAACTCCTGCACTTCTCTCCAGGACCCAAACAGCGATGGCTAGGCCATACACTCCTGCGCCAATTCATAACTTGCGCTCGATGACGCAGACACCTAGCCCCATGCGGACAACAACTCCGGCGCCACCTCCCATTCCCACAAAACCGCGTAGGCTGTCTACGCCATCGACCCCTGCACCCCTCAAAATGGTGCGTTCCACATCGGAGGAGAAAGCAGAACTACGCCAGATCTGGATCCCGCCTGAATCTCTCGATCTTCCATTACGCGCACCGTCTCGCAGTGCAACTCGGACGCCATATACTACTGCTTCCTCGCGGTTTTCACCTTCTGCTGCACGTTGATCATTTTGTGCATCTTTTACATTCGGGAACACTGCAAATTTTTTCGTGTATGTATCTTTTTAGCGTACCTATCGTTTCTCTTAGTTTTCCTCTTCCTTGATCGGATACCCGTTGCTCTCCCTTTTCCCGCTGTACATAGTTTATACCCGTTTCCTTGCACCGTTGTGACTTTAACATTCCTTTCTATCGACACTCTTTTTTTATACTAGTACTTTATGGAGAGCTTGCTTTCCCTCGTCATATTATTTTATTTTATCCCATAGAAGCTGAACAATTACTTGCCTCAGCGCCTGTTGTAGCATTTATAGCATTTCCCATCTAGTCTGCCTCATTATAGCTTGGTTATCAGTGTTCTCTCACTTTCGTACTGCTTCGTTGTAATCTACACACCAGTATAATGCTACTACTTTACTTTTTTCCGCAAATGTATGCCCCACAGTGCCTCGTGGAAACCATGTGTTTAGAATTCCTACCAGGCGCTTATGACATAGATTGTCGTAAACTTGAGTATCGCCGCAGTCCTACCGTTGGACCCCCTCATAACATGAGTACCACATATCTATCATTTTTATCAAACTTCCTGGTCCCAGGAATAATGAGTTCCCAAGCGAGATATCGAAGCACCTGCCACCTGCCCCCAGCCGTTCTCGTTGTAGCTCTAGAATGTAGAAAGAGAAGACGCAAGTCTAAGACGTATATGCGGCACCCTTTATAGTGACATGCGCGTGTGAAAGGGCAGAGCCTATTACGCGGGAACGCATTTTCACCGATCAGTATGAGTGCTTCAAACATGGTAGATAACCTTTTTGGCTTTGGAACGTCATGCGAGGCGAGGATAGTGAGTCATGGGACCATACATGCCTCTCAGAGTTATATGTAGCGTTTCTCGTACATCAGAAGGGAGCAGGTTTCGTTGTTTCGCGATGTGAACCCATGACTGAATGTCCTAGTGTGCTAAAAACATGCACTGACCTTACAAACTTGAGGCGAAGCAACATCATCATGCAATATGAAATCTCCAGCCCTAAGAGGCTTGCACAAGGGGCTACACAGGAGCCAACGCGCAAGTAGTTGCGTTTCAGTTTTGCCCTGCATGTGATAGCCTAAAGTAACCATTCCCTGACCTCAAGCAAGCGCAGAAATTTTTTTTATTGTGGAACGGCGGTCATATCACAAACCGCATCAGTCATTCGCAGGCTTCTCAGAAATCAGAATGACACTCAACCTCAGGCTCAAGAGACAATTCATAGTATTAGAAGCTGTGACGTCACTTCAAATTTCTCAACCTCGGAATGGCTCAACCGTGGAGGATATAGTTGTGGTTAGTGACGTCGTTGACTGAGAGTAACCCAAAACTTGATGTGTCAGAAGATCAGCAGGCTAGGTATGTATGATCGAGGTGCAGTTCACCTCACCTAAATAACGTAGACTGAATTTCCTCTAGCTTGATCTCCACTGTTGGCGACCGCGTTAAAGTTCAGGTTATCAATGATCCTTGCAATGATCCAAAACAGAAGCGGTTGGTCACAAGACCACCCAGAACTAAGTCGAGCGGAATACAAAGAAGGAGGGAAGGATTGGAACCACCATGCAACCTATGCAGCCGAATCGACATTTCACGCAAGGGGATACTTACAGGAATCCCAATGACCGATACAAACGGCCTCAAGGCACGGAACCAAAATGACCTCACGGAATCAGTCTCCACGATCATGATAAGATGCAATTTGATTGATCACCGATCAATCGATCATCCATCGTGACTGAATGGATTTTGTGACTTTCAAGCCTCAAGATATCATCTACCTCGTGTTTCGAATTCATGTTGGAACAGTCTCTTCGTATCAATACATCAGACTTGTTCTTCGCTAATAATAGTACATATGACGATCGTACTAGATCATGTTGGGCCGAGGAGTCTACGCAGATTGAACGGTATGAGAGCTGTTACTTGGAAGCTGATATTCAAGAATGCCAGTGATCAATGAGGGGGCTGCTATACTCAGACAAAACATCCGCCGACTCACTGGAGACGTAATGCCAAGTGCCTTTGCCAGTGCTTCGAACTCAGCAGCGGTAGGTCGCTTGGCTGCAGTGCAGACTACATTATCGAAATGAGATAAGAATTAGAATTTCGGGGCATTGGAAACGGGCACAAACTGTCGATGACATGTTGTTCAGTTGAGCCAATCTTGGTAGCAATGGCAGCATAGGAAAGACCTGTGTATGAGTGTGATATTCGGTTGATCCATGGAAGACAATGTTCAGTGCTTACCTGACTTCTGCTTCGCGGCAGCAACAGCAGTGCATTGTGGGTCTGGAGCCATGACTGTAGGATGAGATATGAGAGATAGAGTATGTAGTTAGGTGAGAAAACGTCGATACAATCAAAGTTATTGGATGATCATATGCCCGAGCTCATATACAATAATCAGATGACGTTCGGCGAAGGCCTTTGTTGGGCCCTTGTTGGTTATCATATGATCATGACAGTCATGACTTGATCGATGGGCTTCCGTCAAGCTTGAGCAGTTTTTGAGTGTTTGGAGAAATTGAGTGTCGACTTCTCAGATGCATATTTTCATGGCGCGCCGTCGAAGTCATTACGATGCGTGGGACTGACTCATCCTGAGAGCTACTAATATTGAACTTGGACTTTCTGCAGCTGATAGATGTCACATGAAATTTGTACGAATCATGAAAGGTGTCGGGGACTCGGAGTATCCCGAAATGGGGCACGCGATGTTTGGCATTGTAATGTTTTACTTGTCAGTGTTACGCTCTGCCAACAGCCAAATTTTGAGTGTGTCCGTCTGCCAGCCCATCCTCAAGCCTTCCTCCTCAATCTCGTCAAAATGGTACGTCGTTTCTGCATCAATGTCTTCGTAGGCCTGTTTCTATGGCGTCAAGCAAGAAAACTGTGTCGAAATCGATTGGAAATCGCTGGATCAGGAGACTGACTATTGGATGTCGTTTCTAGCCCCCTAAGAAAGTCAAGGCACCCAAGGAGGAAAACACCGTTTCCCTCGGTCCCCAAGTTGCTGAGGGAGAGCTCGTTTTCGGTGTCGCTCATATCTTTGCTTCTTTCAACGACACTTTCGTTCATGTTACCGATTTGTCTGGCAAGGAGACGATCTCCCGCGTTACTGGTGCGTCCGTTGTTTTTAGGTCACGTAATACCTTTTCATTGTTTTTCTTTCCAATGACAGGTGGCATGAAAGTAAAAGCTGACCGAGACGAATCGTCTCCCTACGCTGCCATGCTGGCCGCGCAGGACGTCGCAGCCCGCTGCCGTGAAGTTGGCATCACCGCTTTGCACATCAAGCTCCGTGCCACTGGAGGAACTGGCACCAAAACTCCTGGCCCCGGTGCTCAGAGTGCTCTTCGTGCTCTTGCCCGTGCTGGCATGCGTATCGGACGTATTGAGGACGTCACTCCTGTCCCTACCGATTCCACCAGGCGCAAGGTGCGTTGTTACGTGTTGATCGATTTTTAGACATGAAATAATTGATGCCTTGATAGGGCGGTCGCCGCGGTCGTCGTCTGTGATCTACTCTTGCCGGCGGGCTTTACCTACGCTTGTTATATGGTCTTGTGAAAAAATTGTAAATAGATAGGTATTGCTCAATATGTATGTCGCCGCTCGACGCGCATCAGGTCTTCAATGACCTGCCCCGCGGTCGTCCACTCCATGCGTCTCGACTTCCATCAACTTTATCCTATCTGCCACACAAATCACCATGTTGAGGTGTTGAGATTCTGTCGAATGTGGATGTAGTGCCATTTTCGATGAGACTTCAACCATTTGAAGATACATATAAGCAGTTTTTTATTAAGCTTCATCAAGAGAACTGTTGATACACACTACTAACCTGCAGTAATATGGCTGGAGGCGCATGGTGATGCTTTCGTGTTGTCAAATGTTTCAACTTCTTCCTCGAGCCTTTGTTTCCGATTCGTTGACTCTTAATGTCTACCACAAAAACTACCGCAATAATTAATCATTTACTAGTAGTACTATAATTAGCAATGAAGAATTTTGTGGGGTCCACTATTGGGGTATGGCGTAACGGTGCCAAGTGTTTACGAGAGAGCGATAGATATCTTTCGCGTGCAAACACCTCGAGTGCTGGTGACAATTGTGGATATTTCTTCAGGAACTTTTGGTATGATTCGTAGGTCTACATACGATATATTTCAGCTCTTTTCCAAGTATCTTAAAAATACGGCTTCTCACATATTGGCACGACAGCGCAGCCACCAGCTCTGATTTGCTCCGAGCTCGAGTGACCTCCACCAAATCCTCGATATACGCCATTGCCTCGTCGAAGTTGTCGCACTCCAAGTGAAGCTCAGATATCATCGCAGTGGCAGCGACTGTATCCGGATTACAGGCAAATGCTTGCATATAGCAATCTTTCGCAGATTCAATGTCACGCTTCCACTGGAGGAGAGCACGACCTTTGTTCAAGAGAGGTACTATATTGGGTATTGCTTTGTGCTCCTCCCTCTCGAAGGCACACTCAAACATTTCAATACCATCTGCATAACGCCGCTGAGAAACGTGAAATTCTCCACTGTGAATGACGATCAATGGCACATCATAGATTGAAAGGAAAAGAGGTATTCACAGGTAATTAAGCGGCTCACTTCGATCTGGGAACAGTTCAAACATATGCTTGAGCGTACTCTCACCCCTCCTGAGTTCCTTGAGTCCAAAATAAGCAGCGGCAAGCTGTACATGTGAGGGCATGAAAAGTTCATCAAGGCTGATAGACCTGATGTAATCATCAGCAGCCAGTGAATAATGCTCTCTCTGAAAATAGGCTAGATTGGAACAAGTCTCATCGGAAATGTAAAAATCAAAAATAAGTTATAGGGCTGTACCTTGGCCTCTGTGGTGGTAAATATCCGGATCATCCTCATCGTGAAGAATGGCATCCTCGAAACATCTAAATCCTGCTTCATCATCACCTTGTTCGAAGTACATCCTTGCAAGCGTTACGAAGTTCTGTGTGAGAGCTGGGGAGATAGCGAGAGACGAAAGGAAATCGCTCTTTGCCGCAGGGAGGTCACCCGTAAGGTACCTAGTTTGTAAGGCGACTTAAGTACAATTGAGATGAATCTAGTCACTCACTTGAACGTCCCGCGGAGATTTCGTGCTTTTGCCCTGCCTTCACGCCAGGATATAGAAATCCCGTGCTCCAGAGCTTCGTTCACGAGGGACATGGCATTTTGATAATGAGCTAAACTGAGTGCCTCAAATGCTTGGAGGAGTGTTACGTCCGCTGCTGACAAGCGAGTAGGAGGGTCTAAGTTTGTTTCTACGAGATTTGTCAGACACAAAATCCAATGACAAGAGGAATAAGGAATTTGAGAAGCATACGGGTTCGGAAGCTTGCGAAATAAGCTGAAATAACTGAGAAAGGCGGTAAGCTTGGATCTTGGTTCTGCATATCATGCAATGATTCGAGAGCAACAAGATAAATAAGCCAAATCGATCAAATAGAGGGCTAGCATACGTACATCGAGAATTCCTGAGGCTTTTTCTGTAGCAAGCTTCTTGAGGAGTCGATCGACTGACCCTAAAGCACTCGTGATCCCTGATAGGTCCAACGAGACTGTCGTGATGAAGTCTGGGTAACCCGTGTGAGTTAAGATTGATTACATAAAGGCCTCGATTGACCCACCATCCAACGCGTCGTCAAAACACTCGAGAGCCTCGTAAGCAATGCCGCGACGATTTATAGCCTTGACATAGGTCGGATCATGCTTGATTGCCTCGTTACAGTCCTCCAGGGCAAGACGAGGAATGTGCGGTGTCATTCTCAGATAGCCTGGCCTCTACAGTAAATATCTATTGCGTTAAGCCCAAATAAGACGTAGTACATACAAGCAGCCCTATTGGCATAGAAAGTTGCGTCGTGTTTTGACGAAGCCTCGATAGCACGAGAATAAAGCAATACCGCAAGGGTGAATTCTTCACTTTTAAAAGCTTTATTGCCATCTTCCTTGAAAGCTTTCGCGAGAAGATCACGGTCCTTGACCGATTGTAAGTCAGGTATTTTGAATGATAATGAGAACATATACTCTATCCGGTAGATCCAAGATGAATCGACTGTAGACTCCCCACTCTGCCTTCAGACAGGCAACCTAGGGAGGGCAGAAGGTCAATTTGAAACGATTTATCTCAACTGCCAGCAGCATTACCTGCCTATGATAAAACATCAAAGGCTGATTAGAATAGAGGACTGGCACACAACGTACAGTTGAGTTTCTTGTAGCTTGGTTGAGAGGCTTTGTTCAACAGCACTCGCCTCCTCCTGAAAGGATAACTGAGTAGCGTTTAACTGCTCTAGCTCATGACTTAATTTGTTCTGAGTCCTAATAATCTCCAGCATTTTGATGAGGAGTTCGTGCTATAAATCATACGCTTCAGCGCATGACAATCACAATCATTATCCATCAGTACGCACTGTATTTCCGTTGCTGTCAAGCCATTGCTCTACTTCCATCACGAGCTCAATTCTATCCCGTTCTGAGAGCTCAAGGTTCCACGATACGATCAGTTTCTTCAACAAGTCAATCGCAGCTTGTTCTGTGCCACCAGACTCAGACGCCTCGCCCTCTACGATCAACTTCACGGCAGAACGGGGTATGAACGATTCTCGGCACATCGGGCATGCGCTGGGATACATCCCACGAAGGCAACTATCGATTATCAACGTGTTTGAGTGCCTAAGATGAAGGAAGCGGACGTACTCTGTGCAAAATATATGACCACATGGGATGGCGAAGGGTGGCCGAGAGTTACTGTGGCCGGTGAAAGACTCAAAACAGACATCGCAGGAGCTCGAGGGGTCAAGAACCAAGGGCATGACTAACAGGTCATCAAAGAACTGGACATTTGATATTTAGACCCCAACACTAATAAGTAGAGGCAGTGGGCTGACAGGGCCTGGCAAGGGGCTAGCATGGCTACATTGTTGACAACGTGCCGTGCACCGCCACCGAATACAATCTAATCTAATCAAACGGTGATTGATTATCTCCTACCCGTGACCTTCGTTACATAAACCGTGACTTTGAGGCTCTTTGAGGACTTTGAGAAGTTGTTGAAGTTAAGTCCATCTCTATATTGCTATTGTCATCTGATATCATCAAGGTCTGTTTGCGTCAAGAGACTACTCTATTGCTACTAGTATGTATCAGGAATGAATATCTTGACTTCACTTCACTGCTAGCTATACACATACATCTAAGACTATGCTTTCAAAATTTTAAAAGATCTTGTCTCTATGTTCTCTGGGTCATAATTCGTTAGACTTTTGCATTGCCGTAACATATATTCACAAAATTTCTCTTCGGTTCAAGTTGCCAAAATATTTCAGATCGATCGATGACTAAAATTCTAGATATTCAAGTTGGACAAACAAGGACTGATGCAAAACCTTGAAGTCCTCTTCAGGCAACATTATCATCATATATTATCCTTCACCTATGGAACTTATTATGAACTGGTTTTCTCCGTATCTTGTTTCGAATGCGCAAGTAC
>JAGGAW010000110.1:4945-19044 GCA_017657375.1 Termitomyces sp. T27 | reverse complement strand
AGGCCCCGGGAAGCTCCTGCAAAAACTTGTCCGCGAAATAGCGGATTTGAGGGGCAAATTGAGCAAAATCTGAGTCCTAACTTTGCGGATTTGAGGCTTCTCAGATGCAATCTAAGTCCGTAATATTGCGGATTTGAGGCCCATTCTGACAAAATTTTTGAAAATTCAACAATGAAATTCTGACTATTTCAGGCATCGTAAAAAATTCGAATTCCGGGTGCAAAGCTATCTCAATAGATGTACGTAGCGCAGTATAGAAAGTTGTTGCACCTTGGTAGCGCCAATAGAAAAAAATGAAGAAAATCAAAGAAAACATGAGAATTTCCTTTTTAAGCTATATGTTGTCCGTTATTGCAGATTTGAGGCTTGAAGGATTGCGGATATGAGGCCGGATTTTGGGAAATTTCTGGACAAGTTTTGCAGGAGCTTCCCGGGGCCTGAGAGGTTCGAAGTTGGATTACACTGCAATAGTTCATGTCCAGATGGCTACATGGAGATAATGCGGAGCCGAAAAATTAAAAAAATGGGGGTCAAGATACCAAAATACAGTTGAATCAAGTCCAGCAGGTAACACTAACGGTCACAAGGATGGATATACGCCCAGAAGCAATGATGAAACTGCTTTAAGCAATATTTTCAATTGTAATAATCTCGCTGGACGAATCTGAATTCAAGGGAAGGGATACGGGCGACTCCCGCTTTCTCCAAAACAACCAGGCATCAAGAAGGTCCTACATAAATGATGGATCAATGGTTCCATTGTCATTAGCTTCCATAACCCCTCACCTTCTTGGTACCGAAAGTGACGCCACCGACTAGAGGGACTTCCGGCCATAAACGGAATCAGCCTAAGTCACAATATCGGAGTCGACGAGATTCTCACCAGTCACAATCACAAAGTTGAAGTCCAGAGAAACGCCCATGGTTTTGATGGTGCTTACTACTAAACTGTCCGTTTTCTCATATCAGCACCGGTGATAGAGGTTACAAACTCAAATTTCTTACCCTAATCCGGCTGCTGTGATGAGGCTGAAGACAGTCAACCGTATGTACAAAGACAGTGTAACACTTGAACTCTTGCTGTGGCCCCGATTCTTATAGAGCGTATGTGCCATCAAGACTACATTTACGATGTAAAAAACTTAACTGCCTTCGGCATGGGTTCAACTAAGCTTACACATGAGGGGAATTGAGATTAGAGACCCCAGAATCACAGCGCCAACATTTATCAATGCCCTAGATTTCAGTTCATAGCATGAATCTAGTATTGAATTATTCGTGAAGACCACTTACGGTATTGGTGACTTGAGGTGACAATAGAAGGTGACTTGAGGTGACAATAGAAGGTGACTTGAGGTGACAATAGAACCGAATTTCCGAGGGTGTAACCATCGAGGGATCATCAACAATCTACATGTTCATGGTGAGTATGGCTACAAATCGCAATATGTCACTCCAAAATTTACCAGAAAAACAGTCAAGAACATTCCAATTGGTCCCAGCCAAGGTAAGATGCCAATCTTGAGATGACAGATTCAATTTCCTAAGGATAGCATCGTAAGGATTTTGCTGCTTACCAGTTTACTGGTAAATCCAAATACTCGAAATGTCGTTTTTGATGCATATTTGTGTGCGACGGACACTTGCGCCCAACACTATGAAACAATTGGACGTTAATGTTGTCGCAAGATAGTGAGACGTAGAGCTTACGACGACCACAAAACACGTGTAAGAGACCACCAATCTTTAAAGCAAGTGTGAGATAAGCGGGGGAATGGTCAAAAATGGCCTACGTCATCGGGGATAGATATATTAACAGTGCCTGCAAAAAACACAGCCCAAAAGATGGAGGTTCCGCCCCAAACTGCCACCCGACAGTAATTGTATAAGATAAGGAAGAGAAAAGGAACGAGGAGATGAGATAAAACCATGCTTTCCACCTGTAAACACCGAAGAGGACAGTCGGAGCCAAGACGATCGCGTTCACAAGAATTCCCAAGAACGCGAGTACATCGAATGCAATAATGCTAGTTGCACTGGTTTCCGCGCCCTGCGAAGAACCGGTCGCAGACATGGTGAAAGGGAACAGGTATAGCTTGAGGGCTCTCGGAACATTTTTCCTGGTTTTTAATAGTTCTTGGAATCTTCGAACTGTCACCGCTGAAAAGATCATGGATACCTGATGCCGATATACGCCGCACTATCGCGCTGTTAATCAGAAGGCAATCCCACAGTATCCGACGAGACCTAGATCCAGACTAGGGAGTAAGAGGTATGGCGCACGGTCTTGAGAAGTTATATGCAGGACTTGTTGGTCCAATGTAGAGTGGCAGGGAAGCAAATTGACTGGGATGCATCAGAAATAACTGACTGAAGTCAGAACTAGAAACCAGATATCCAGCCAACTAGCCAGCCTGATCTATCAATCAATTGTTTGACTTATACCCCTAATGCAATGGACTTATCAAGCCGCGTTGAAATTACACCTTGGTCTGAGATGTGAGGTTGGATATTTTTGACCTTCTGTCACTGACTCAGGCAATAGGACCCGTCGTTACGAGAAAATGCCTCTCTCAACAGCGTTCATGACGGGTTAATGCAGATGAAGTGTCAAGGTGCAAGAGGTGCATTACGAGATAAGACGAGTTATTTACCGGACCCTTGCTTCATTCTTTGGCCTTGTCTGTAATGGAGGTTTCTCGCTTTCTCGTTGACCCGAAATCCTCAGAAAACTCTTATATGTACATAACTGGTGTAACGGCAACTTAGCGCTTATCAAATTCGGTCGACATGTCGATAGAGAATTCACAAACCTTTTCCCCTGTCTATTGAAATGTTGACCTTACATTTAAGTAGATAGAAATATTCAAGGTCGGGAGATCAAAATACCACTGTCAGGTTCGGTAGGTAACAAGGATGAGTATACTTATGCCCAGAGGCGGTGGTGGGAAACTGCTTCAAGAAATATTTTCAATCGCAGTAGTCTTCATAGACGAATTTGAAGGAAGAGCCATGGGCGGCTCCCGCTTTCTCCAAAACAGCCAAGCACCAAGAAGGTCCTGAACAGTGGGTCAATGACTTGAGGAATGTTTTTACCCCTGGTATCCTACAATCCCTCACCTTCTTGGTACCGAAGGTGATGCCACCGACGACAGGGACTTCCAGCCGCAGAGAGTCAATCCAAGTCGTGATATCCGAGTGGAGACGTTCTTACCAAGCACAATTACAAAGTCGAAGGCCAGATCAAGGAGGTTTTCGCCCATGGTTTTGATAGCGCTTACCACCAAACTGTCCGTCTCTTATATCAGCAGAGTTGAAGGAAGTTACAGACTCAAAACCTGCCCTAATCCGGCGGCTATAATGAGGCTGAACAAAGTCAACCGTATGTACAAAGAGAGTGTAACACTTGAACCCTGGTCACGGTTGCCAGTGTGTCCCCGATTCTTGTACAGCGTATATGCCATTGAGACTAGTTTTACGATGTAAAAAAAACTCAGATGTCTTCGGAGTGGGTTCAATCAAGCTTACACATGAGAGGAATTACGATTAGACAGCCCAAAATCACAGCGCCAACATTTATCGATGCTCTAAATTTCAGTTCTTAGCATGAATCCGGTATCGAAAACGTTCACGAAGCCACTTACGGTATTGGTGACTCAAGGTGACAATAGAACCGATCATCCGTGGGTGCAACCATCGAGGAATCATCAACGATCTACGTCTTGATGGTTAGTATTGCAAGTATTCCTATCACGTTCTAGGATTTACGAGAAAAACAGTCAAAAACATTCCAATTGGTCCCAGCCAAGGCAAGATGCCAATCTTGAGTGACAAATTCAGTTTCCTCTATGTAGGGACATCGTAATGACCTTGCCGCCTACCAGTCTACCAGTAGATCCCAATATTTGAGATCTCGTTTTTGGTACATAGTATTTGTGGGCGACGGGCACACATTGTGCCCAACACTAAGAATAATTACGTCAATGGTGTTGCAACATAATGAGGCTAGAGCTTACAATAATCACGAAATACGTGTAGGAGACTGTCAATCTTTAGAGCAAGTGTGAGATGACCGGGGGGTGGAAGAAACGGCCAAAATGACCTACGTCATCGGGGATAGATATATGAACAGGGCCTGCAAAAAACATAGCCCAAAAGGTGGAAGTTCCGTGCCCAACTGCCATCCGACTGTGAATAGGACAAGGAAGAGAAAAGGAACGCGGAGATGAGATAAGACCACGCTTTCAACCTGTGAACATCGAAGAAGAGGGCCGGAACCAAAACAATCGTGTTCACGACAATCCCCAAGAACGCGAGTATATCGAATGCAATAATGCTGGTTGCACTGGCGCCCGCACCCTGCGAAGAACCGGCCACGGACATGGTGAAAGAAAACAGGTATGGCTTGAGGGCGCTCAGAGCATGTTTCCTTATTAAAGATTCTTGAACTAGTTTTTAATAGTTCTTAGAATCTTCGAACTGTCACCAAAACATCATGGATACCTGATACTGATACACACCGCACTATCGCACTAACAATCAGAAGGCGATCCTACAGTACCAGACGAGATCTAGAGATTAGACTAGCCTGAGGGAGTGGAGGTATAGTGCGTCATGAAAAGTTATATGCATGAGTTGTTAGTCCAATATAGAGTTGTAGAAGTAAATTTTTTTGGGGAGACTGAAGTTCATAAGTCAGAAATAACCGACTTGAACCAGAGCCAAGTAGAAACCAGTTATCCAGCAAACCAGCCAGCCGATCTATCAATCAACTCCTCCTGATGCGACAAGCATCTTGGCCTGATATGTGCCGAATAGGATGGTTTAGCTTTGACCCTTTGTCACTGACTTGTCGTTGTCCTTCTGTGAGCCACGAGAGACTGATGAGAAAACACCTCGCTCAACAGCGTTCAGGACGAATCGGTGAAGATTAAAGAATCGATGATCATGAAGTGTCAATGGCAAGAGTATATGGGATGTCAGTGGCGACAAATTCAGTTCTCACGGGACTGCACGTCCTCGAGACTCGGGCACCCCAATCACGTCATACTCTTTTGGCTATTCATCATAGCTGTCTTTGCAGACACAGGCTCTCCTCTCGTTACCTCTTACTGTTTCTCCGATCACAGTGGCGGTCGACACACCAAACGCGGTCAAAACGCACAGCATCTCGAGTAATGTACATGACAGCTGACTATCCAGAATCGTCTCTCTTTGACTGCCAATGACCTCAGTATGGTACAGGACGCCAATGGACTCCATCCAATGACCATTGACCAAAAAGAGGAGGTCAACCCGACCTGAACATTATGTATGTAACAGCACCAGAAGCCTTATTTAGAATGACATCCCTCACCTTGATGAACCCAATTTTATTCTTTGACAGCTTTGCTCCAGCAGTCGACAATATGGCATATCCCGTCTGCCTCTAGCGATGTTACATTCGCACTGGGTCCTCGCACTGGGTCCTCATCGCACCGAGGGTTTTCGTTCTCATGCTTCTATTCTGGGTCCTAGCCATGTAGAACCAAGGCTCACTGCCAGCCGTAGCTCTTCTTTGTCTTCCTCTCCGCATCGATGCTCGCTTTCTCGTCAAACTGCGTTGGATTTGCTCCCCTATCCTTGTTATCAAAATCCAAAAATCATTACTGCGCCTGCGTCCACTGTCAAAGGGGCAAGACTGGTTACTAGATCGCTGGATTTCGTTCCAATGTAAGTAGTAAGAGATGTTTTGGCTTGGGAACTGTGCAGTCACAGGAAAGCTACGATCAGACGTTCGCTCACAGCTTTGATGTCGAAACCGCGCTTCAAGTGACTTCCATGATAGTGATTACTTCTTGAGGGAAGTCGGAGGGGGCCAACTTGGGTGTTTCTCGCTTCTTCCAAAACAGCCAAGGCTCAAGAATATCCTGGCGTGTGATTTGAGCCAAAAGTGATTCTCTACATTGTCTTTCTCACCTTGAGTACCGAAGGTGACTGCACCACGATAAAGACTTTGGGTAGTTCTCAGGTTAGCTGCGTTGGATATGATTGACCCCACGAGATTTTCACTGACAAGCACAAATTTTAAGTTTGCAGGAAGCAGATGATGATCGATGGTATGGATCGTACCTACTGTCAGGCTGTTTGTTCTCATACATCAGAAGAGTAGAAATAGATTTGAGACAGACTTGCACCCATGGCAACACCTACAAGAGGGCTGAACACCATCAACCGTATGTACAGAGATGGTGAAATACCCGAGCTTCTCGTGCTCCGCTGACTCTTGTGTACATAGCTATAGCGTATATGCCATGGAAATTAATTACACGACATGCAGGGAAAACCAATTAGGGCTGCCAGAACCGCTCCCCCAACGTTGACCGAAAGCCTGGATTTCTTAAACATTACTAGTAGACAAGTATGGATACGTTTTTAATGAGTCTCCATGCAAAGACCAGCGCAGTCCGTCCACGTTGCTCGACGACGTCTAAGGCGGTTGAAGATGTACTTCAAATGCTGCATTGCTGCCCCAGACGTGGTATTCCGAGTCCCTGGACTGTCCGAGTCGGGAGCGTTCGGGCTCGGTCATTTGGCTCCAACTTGAATCAAGAAACATGCCAATGTCATGCATTTTGATATTCACCGAATGCGTTATCATCCACCATCTCAACCATCTTCAATTGCAATCTGTACTACTTGACTGTTCATCATCGCCTTCTATATCGATATCCGTCTTTCAAGCCTCTTCCGTCATTTGTCGGTGCTTGGCGATCAAAGAGCACTAGCCTCAGGGCATCTTCGCGCTTTGGCATCTCGTGAATTGTACGATGGATACAGACACCCCAAAATGCTCCTCTCTTTCTGCTTTGACTATATCCTTCTGTCCTTATCAAAGCGGTGGGCTGGATATACAAAATCTAGAGAATTTCAATGCTCAAGCTCAAGAAGAAAGTCGACCCAAGATCTCTATAGCTAGCACCACAAAGACCACAAGCACTTTTCAAAAATGCCGTCCCGCATAACCCTCACTCCAATGGACGTCCTCATTGGGCCACAAGCCACCTCCTTCCCCGCACTAAGCATCGCGTCTCTCGGGTCCAACTCTGTGATGATCCAAATACGCACCTTCGATCCGTGAGTTTCCCGACATCCCCCACCTTCTCACTGACTTACTCCTTTCCTCTCTAGTGTTCCACCAATGGACGAAAATGCGGCAGACTCCAGTTCCCTCCAGCGCGATGGAGCATTCACGCCGGGTCCTCTCATCGCGGGAGGTATCATCCTGACTCTCACTTATGTGCCTGGTCCAAGCCGTGTCAAGCCCAGGGCTCGGGCTCGAGCTCCCGCCGTGGCTTCTGCCCCCACTGTGGTCCTGGCTCCTGCTCCTGCTTCTGCTGCGGCTCCCTCCTCTTCATTCGCTCCTCCGCGCCCCCGGCCGTTGTCTCGCCAACCGGCTATGGCTTTTATACCTTCTACGCCTGGTCATCCTCCTCCTCGTCTCAGCTTGCGGCCAATCCAGCCCAGCCAACAAGCTTTATATCCCCAGCAGCGCACCCCTATGACCACGCTTCAACGTCCAGACAGCTCAAGTGCATCAGGCTCCTTGTGGATCTGGTTCTTCCTCTGGCTTGTCTCAGTCTCCACCTCGTTTTACTTTATCGCATTCCATCAGAAGATGCATTAAAAACCGTAGTCTCCATGATGTAAATAAATAATTTTCCGCATATAATCGAGAATACATGAGTGGCCAGCCTACATACGTATACAGATACCAGCATACAGAATTATTAACTATCATACAGTTATAAATACAGCACAAGCACTTCTTTCTAGCGATTGGCTCAACTGAAGCACGAGGAATCTACTCCCCGAGCCCGACGAGCGCCATCGCCGCTGCACCCGCCAACAAGCTGAGAACCGCAACCACTTTCTTCACCACCGAAACCGTATGTTCATCCTCATCCTCGTCCCTATCCTGAAGGTCAAGTCCGTGCCCATGCCCATGTCCATCTCCCCCCACATCTCCGAACACAAAGTCGCCTGCAAGCATTTCCACAGTGGAAGCATAGATGAGCATACCGGCTGAGACAGCCGTCATAAGGCCTTGTGTGAGTTTTAAATGGACTAGATAGGTATGTTCATTGATCAGCGGAAGAAGTCAAGGGAAGGAATGAATACAACGCACCGGACTCTTCCGCTTGCGTAGAGGCAAAGGCAAATTTACCACCAACCATGCCGAGTGGTGTCGTGATGGCGAAGAGGACGGAAAGGGTGGGTGCCAACCATTGGTGGCCGGGCTTGGGGCTTGGTGGAAGACCCGCTATTCGAATGCCAAGGGAGAGACCCTCAAACAACTGGTGAAATGTTATTGCCGTTACGAGCGATGCTATAGGATGTTGGTGTGAGCGATAGGAGGGATGGTCATCAAAAGGAAAACAACATACTGAAATTGGAACCAGAGGTGATAGCGAGTGTCAGGCCTATCACGAGGGAATGTATCATAATACCCAATTGTAGAATCTAATCCATAACCATCAGTATCACCGTATGATAGTTATACAGAAAGGAATATACATACCAAAATCCCAACAACTTGTCTCTTCCTCCCGATCGTTACATCCTCCGTTCCTTCCTGGTCTTCATCGTCAAACACCGCACCCACCTCATGTGCCTGCGCATGCATCACCCGCATGTGACATACACATGCCTCCTCGTGGCCCCACCCACTTAGCTTGGAATGCAGACTACCTCCCCGGGACAGCCGCGGCGCATTAAGAAGGATTAGCGACAATAATGCGTCCGGGTCCGAGTCCTCGAGGTTACCTAGTGACTTTGCACGTTCACGGTTGGGTCTTTGTGTGGTGGGTCTAGATGTGGGTATGAGTGGCGTTCGTTCTGTCGGGGCACGAATACAGTTAGGAGAGCCACAGGGTATCCCTGACTGTGACTCGGAAGACGGTCCGGCGGGTATTGGAATTGCTTCAGCGCGGCATGGTGGAGATTTCGAACGTGAAGGAGTAGGTGAAGAGACAGGAGAGGTAGGTGCAGAGGATTTGGAGTGAAGGTGATCCACGTATGATGTAGATATGTCTAGGAATCAGTTAGTCATGCCAGTGCAGTGATCATTTATTAATGTTGATGTGAAGCCATACATTCAATAAGAAATATCGCAAGTAGTGAACCCAGTCTAAGCAGATCGATAAGAAACTTCGAAGCCTGACGCAAGCAAAAAAACGTACATAATCAATCCTATCCAATCGCCGATGCCTTTATACGTTCGATTAACATCAGGATTTTGGAGATGTTCAAAAGCGTCCGGAAGTAGATGGCAGAACGCAGTCGAGAGAATCGCACCTATCCCAGTATCAGTATAGTCTCTGAGGAGAATGCGACAATCGGGTCACACCGAAACGTACCCGTGCCAAAGTGTTTTCCTATGAAGAACACGAGGTGCGGTATTTTGAGAAAGGGGAGTTGCTTCGACAAACCCGGGAAAGATACAGCTATAATAAAAGGATAAGCTTCACAGATAATATGTTCAGATATGGAGAAGACGGATACCGAGAAGAGACAAGGAAAGAATCCCGAACATAGTAATGATTTGAGGCCCTTCTGCTTGATCCCCCGTTGCAAGGGGGGCTGAAAGTTCTACGTCGTATGCAAGTGCTGGCATCTTGAGAAACAGAGAAAAATGGTCTAGTCAGGTATATGAAGGGGACCGCAGTGTATTGGTATTTGTGGTAGTGGACGCTAAAGAAAGCGACGACCACAAAGTTCTTCGACTGAGAGGACCGCATCGGTCATGGCGCGTGGGATTTTTTCCTAATTTAACCGGCCAATTGAAACGCGGCTGTGGCACGGCCCGCCAACTCTCTCAGAAATCCGAATGAGGCTGGCAGAGGGCTCCGGAATTCATAGCTCGAGGCAAGGGCGGGAAGGTGCTTTTTTGGACGCCTCTGCGCAATGAGCGTCGACACTTTCCCGCAGCCTTGTGTGCGCCAAGCCTAGTGACTCGAAGCCGTTTGCGGCACGATCGTTCGGCAGAGGCTGTGTGGAGACATGGAGACAGATGATTGTTTCGATCAAGATTTTCTATTGCGTACGAAGCCCGTTGTTTCGGCCAATTCGTTGGACTTCGAACCCAGTCGACCTGTTAGTAATTCAGAATGTTGAGTCAGGTGGATCGAATCACATTTCGCGTGTGTTTTTCGTACTTATGTGGGTCAAGTAATTGCTTCCATGTACCCAACAACAGTGTCCAAATCCGTAACGCCTGGTTTCGAGAGTACCCTCGCAGCTTTGTTGTACTCGAGCTTCTTCGTCGACCCCCCTGTCAGTAATTCAGAATGTTGAGTCAGGTGGACCCTATGTAACGCCTGGTTTCGAGACTACCCTTACGTCCTCGCAGCTTTATTGTACTCGAGCCTTTTCGTCGACCCCCTCTTCCTGTGATCGTTGCAATTCGTACCTAAATGTCCAACACATAGATACTGAAGTTCAAAGCAAGAAAGTTTCTCCGAAGGAGCTCAATCGTGCCCCCCACAGCGTCGCTAACCGCCTCAACATAACAAAAGCAAAGATATCTCCCCTGTCATCCTACTCTCGCACAAGCAACTCCCCATACTACTTTGTCTGCCCCACCCGAACACAAGCGTGCTCTGCCTTGATTCAACTCTCTCCTTATCCCGTAACCTTGCCCGCAACAAACACCAACATCTCCACAGCGAACACAACAATGTTCAGACAAGATAAAGCGACGCACGCGAAGCTTCGGGTCCGCAATCAAGCGCCTTCGCATCATGATCTTCGCGGAGCGGAACTGATCAAGTGCGTACAAAGCCGAAATGGCCAACCAATTGACATGCACCAAGTGCGCTGCTCTCTGCTATGTACTCGGTGGAAAGACGTAGGCGAGTAACATAGATCGCGGTAGCGCAGGGCATGCCGGATGGCTCCGCGGCTGATGTAGTAAGCAGATCCTCAGTCGTTGAAGTATGACGAGCCCGCGTGAAGTGGAAGTGAGAGTAAGGCTTGCGGCTAGGCTACCTGTAATGAGGATAACACTGGTATTTGTCTGGGTCTACTGCGCATCGTAGGGCTTGATGATGACAAAAGAACAGGGTAGCGCCGTGGGTGACAAGAAGTGTTGAGGGGCCGAGAGTGATAGTAGTTTTAAAATCTCGAGAATGGACAGATTCGAGGTCAGCAGGTCGGTCGAGGACTCTACCACCGATCCATGCTGGTACGAAGGAGGCTGAACAAAATGTAGTTGTGATCGGGGAAATGCACACTCCGAACGTGTTCTATTGCTCAGTTAATTGCTTCGATAATGGTAAAGAGAACAGCATCATGCCCACGCGTCACGCTGGGGAGGAGAAACTAACAGTTGGTCATCAAAAAACTTGAATAGTTTGACGAAGTCACCGTACACGTACAAATTACAAGGATCAGCATCCGCTCTAGCCTGACTCCCATCTTTGTTCGCAATGACAGCTATGCACTTCGTTCCACCAGCATCAACAGCCAGCATTAGTAATGGTTGAGGTGCAGACAACGAGGAGGGGAACTGGATCATTACCCTACGCCAGCTCCATGCCTTCCGCAGGACTCCTCCAGCAACTTCAACTCTAGCCCGCATATCTTCGACCAAACACTGAAGCTTTTCAATTACAACAGCCAACTTGACGCTCATAATACGATGAGTACGTCTCTCGGTGTCCGAGTGCGTGTATGCGGGTGCAAAATCCGGAAGATTCGTCGTCCACGATCTAGGCTAGCTTGTTATTCGAGGACTTGGCGTCGACCATCTATGTACCATACCGGTCCAGGAAAGATTGATGAGATACAATTTCCAAGTCTCTCCAAAATCATAAGAGAAGGCGAAGGCACTCACCATCTTCCCGATCCTGATCATGAATCAATAGATACAGGCGGTTACTGTCGAATCTTCCATTCCACATAAGAGCTGAGTCCCTTCCACGAGAGTCGTAAACACCAGGGAGGTTTATGATATGCTGTTAGGAGTCTTAATAAGACTACCCAAGCCAAAGCCGATCGTACAGACGACACACTTCAAGAAGCTGAAGACGACGAGGACCCGGAACATTCAGATGGTCGGGCCGACGGCCGGCGATTTTTCATATTGATTATTATCTGCTGATTTCATCACACCACTTGAACCATACCATGTCGGTCGATCGTTCTGCCTTTTTACTTCACAGCCTCCTCTTTTACTATATTTCAGACACTGTTCTTGTGTCCGCCGTGCAGGCTAGAGGTCCTCGTACCAGAAAACGTTATGTCACCTCGTTCTGCATACGTCGCGGTATCTAATGCTCAGACTCCGGACCTTTCAATATCCCATTCGCAAACGGCTGCTGGAAGTTCTCGAGTAGTCGTTATGTCCGAACCACCAACACCTCCAGAAGAACTTGACGAGCAGAATACTACATGGTGGCGGGCCCGTTACTTGGCCATGGCTGCGACTTTCAACGCGAATGCAGGATTACTCCTTATTGTAGGATCTCAAGCGTTCTTCTCGATGATGAACGTAGCCGTGAAGATTCTCAATAGTATAGACCCTCCCGTGCCGACGTTAGAGGTGCGTATGCTGTGGTTGATCCCTGGTGTTCGTATATAATGACAATTCTTTAGTTGATTGCTGTCCGAATGGTATGTTATCCACCAGTCATGTTCTTTGGAAGCTCAATTGTCCTTCTAGTTTATAACATACCTCTTCTCACTCATATACATGTGTGTCGTCATTCCTCATGCTTAGATTGACATATTCAATCTCTGATTTTCGGATAGGCTCGTCATAAAAGTACCTGACCCATGGCTAGGTCCAAAGGGCATTCGTTTGCTCCTTGTCTTTCGCGGGTTCTCAGGGTACGTCCTTCGAGCAAGCTAGCAAATAATATTGACTAACTTTTCATAGGTTTTTTGGACTTTTCGGCATATATTACTCATTGCAGTTCCTGTCTCTTTCGGATGCAACCGTCCTCACCTTCTTGGCACCGCTATGTATGGGTATCGCAGGTGCAGTCTTTCTCAGGGAGAAATATACAATGGGTCAAGCTCTAGCGAGCTGTGCGTACTTCTTTAGTATCTGTGTCCTCCGTCTTAAGTAACCGTTGTTCAGTCTGCAGTCTCGTTGGCGTCGTTCTGATCGCTCGTCCCACATTTCTATTCAAGGAAGCCGATCCATCTAATTTCGTCGTTAATGAATATAATATCTCCTTTGCACCAGGAGATTTGGGGAGGGCGACACCGGAGCAGAGGCTCGTTGCAGTTTGGTATGTCAGTCTTTCCGCTCTTGTTGACCTTTGGTTAAATAAGGTGTCATGTTCCAGTGTTGCCATGCTCGGCGTCCTTGGGGCGACTGGCGCTTGTACGTCAGGCATCGTTTCCAACATTCTATCTCATTCATTCGATTATAGATACCTCTATCACGGCAATGGGAAAGCGCGCACATCCCTTGCACGCGATGTTGTCTTTCTCGTCGCAAAGTGTCATCGCCGCCGTTATTGGGTTTGTCTACATCTCCTCCGGAGTCTCCAATTGTCGCTCACTTTGTTGCTTTCAGCATGCTCATTCAAAGGACACCCATCGTCATTCCAACAAAAATCGAATGGGTTGGTATGCTCATCATGATCGGTGTATTTGGTTTCATTGCACAAGTAGCTCTTTTTCCAGTTCTTAGTGCTAAACTACTGAGCAATCGTGTGTCAGACTCTACTTACAATGGGACTTCAGCGAGAGACCGCAGGACGAGGAAGTATCGCAATATATACTCAGGTGCGTATCTGTATGTTCTTATGTCCCAATCATCTGAATCAGAAATTCACCCTATCAAGATCGTCTTTGCCAGTATCCTGGAAAGGATGTTTCTCGAAGCTGAATCCTCCTTCCTCTCGGTGACTGGCACATTCATCATCGTTGCCTCCGCACTCTACGTCGCTGTAAGCCTTTCTTCCTCTTTCACATCCTGTATCTGTTGAATGACCTGATTCGGTCAGATATCGAAACAGCATGCTCGGAAGCCAAAGACGAAGACCAATGTCAGGCTCAGTGAGGTTTCGGAGGGCGATCTTGAGCAAGGACTACTCGATGGCCTT
>JAGGAW010000109.1:0-19153 GCA_017657375.1 Termitomyces sp. T27 | reverse complement strand
CGCCCAACACAATGGATATGCAAGGAATTATCCTTGCCTGCCACAAGGAGGTGCGCGTATTATCATGCAAACGGCCCAAATGGCACGCATACATTCGCACTAACACAAGGGAGTTTACTCACCATTTCGAGCGACGTTCTGACCGAAGGCCCGCAGAATGGCCATAAGCTGGTCGTCCGTCATGGTCAAGACATGCGGTAAGTTGTCGTTCCGCTCCGGAGAATCGTACCCGATAGGTGAAGGGGTGCGTCGGAGGGGAGTGCGTCTCGGGGTATACTCCAGGGAAGGAGAGCGACGCGAACCATTTGCAGGAATATTTGGCGAGCGCCCGGATCCAGGGGTGGACAAAGCTCGGCGAGAGGCTTGTCGGGGGGTGTGAGGCGGTACCGCCTGGCTCGCATCCCTAGGAAAAACAGGTATCGCTTCCCGCATGATGGCGTCCGCCGCAGAAGGGGAAATCGGGTTCCTTCTGTCCTCCGAGCGATCCTGTCTGCGGTTACTAGGACGCGCACGCTTCGCCGGAGGTTCCACAGGAGAAGGAACAGGCCGAGCGGAGGGGACGGAGGGCGATCCCCCATCCAACACCGCGTGCGCGCGGTCCCTTGCGTGAGCGACCCGAATCTCTGGTACCACGGCGACGGAGGAAGCGGCCATTGCTCCCACCTCCGGCACGAATACCTCTGGAACGGCGGCCAGTCGCGCCGAGGCCTTCTCACCTGAGGACGCGGCCCCATGCTCCATCTCTTCAAGGACATCCTCAATCGTGACGCGCCGAGAACTCCCCGCCCGTTCTTCGGGTATGGCACTTAGCGAGGAGGATTGCAACACCGCCCCCGGTGAGGGCGCTCTGGAAGATCCTCTGACGCGTCCCTTACCCTTGCCCTTAGAACCCATGGTGGAGATAGTTGCGGAAGGAACCACGAAGTGAAAACGCGAAAGAATTACAGCTGCTTCTACGAGGACGCGTAGTACGAGACGCGTAGATGATAGTTCGAAACCAAGCAGCTCAGGTCACACTTGTGTCACGCGTCGAAATACGTCTTCCATTCCTCCCGTGCCTCCTCCCATAAAGACGCCAGCTCATCTCAAATCGCAATCGATCAGGCCCGAACATTAGCGATACATCCATTCGTCGACAATGGATAAGTGCCCTCTGCACTCAGCTCGCAGGACGTGTGCGACCCTTCGATAGACTTCAGAACCTTCTGTAGATGGCATGTGACCCTTCATCGACCTCCACACCACTGCCTTTGTTAGGTCCTAGGCCCACGAATCTCCCCATAGAAAGAGATCGAAAGACCCATTTTCGATGCAAGGGAATCCTATGGTCAGAGGGGGGCTTCCGTTGACGTCGCACGCGAGCAGATCACTTTCGACGACCCACAATCCTGTGTCCGTGGATCTGGATGAGTACACCTAATGAATTTGATCTCCAATCCTTTCAAATGAATGGCATCTTGGCCGCATCGTTGATGACTCTACTAGATTAAGCTGTTCAGTCTTCCTTGACTGTTCAACGTTTCCGATGTTCCTACGTTAACGGAACGTTGTCTAACAGCCGCAAACCATTATAGGAGGCTAATGACTTGAACTGATTCTCTCACTTAATAAAAAAAGTCTTCCAGGTCAACATCTTACCACATCTCCCAGCGTAAAGTCTAACTCCCTTTGAGGGACTTTCCGGACAGACCCAGATACATGCTAAGAAGCTGGAGCTGGGCATATAAAACTGACTCGTCATGGTGCGTGTCAATCTTTACGATGAAGAACTCACTAATTGCATTTCTCGCGACTCTCCTTACCTTGCAGGTATAAGTCGTGAATCAATTGCTACGGGAAGCTAAATTCTTCAGCCTAGTTGTCCTATGCGAGCCCTTCCGTCGTGCAAGGACTGGCAACACGCTCATTCCCTCCTGGTCTTTCCATTCCCAAACTTGGGGGACAGTACTCATACTTGGGATGCTTTACGTGAGTTGAGTGTCCATTTCTCACCTAGTCCTTCGATCTAAAGGACAGGACCAGAGACAATTCTGCATCTCGTTCCCTTGCTGCGCTGTCCGGGTCCTCGAATAGGATGACAATTCAAGAATGCCTCAGGCAGTGCGATAGTACCCCCGGCTACTTCAACTTGGTCTTCATCGGTCTGGAATATGCCTCAGAGTGTTGTCAGTCCCTGCTTGATTTTTATCGTTGGAAAGGTTTTTCACTATCTCTGATGAACAGATTGCGATTGGGTGCTGCAGAACACGGCTGTTCAAGTCGACGACAGCGAGTGTAATATGCCGTGCATTGGCAATGCTACACAGCCCTGTGGTGCAGGAAATCGATTGACCATCATAGTAAGACTCCCAGGATCGTTTACAAAAGCACCTCCGACATTGGACACGGACGGTAAACGATGGGTCTACCAAGGATGCTTTCAGTATGTGACCCGGACATATTCTACCGCGACTGTTTTGAGAATAGCTGATCTCCGTTACTTGTCCACAGCGATTCTCAAACGCATAGGATTCTGTCCACTGAATCAGTGACACCCGGTCCTTCATTTTTCACGCTGGAGATGTGTGCGAATACCTGTGGTGCTGTTGGCTATACCTACGCGGGGGTCGAAAATCGGAATGAATGTTGTATGTCCTATCGCTTCCTCTTGGTCAGCATGGCTCATTGACTTAGGGCATTATGAGGGTGTGGCTCTTCATTGTCATCTGGCGCCGTCCTTGGTCCCGATACCGATTGCGGAATGGCCTGCGTCTACAATTACTATCAACGTTGCGGTGGTGCAAATCGTATCTCGCTCTATAAACTGGGCGCCTGAGCTTCTGCTCTCGGTTCGATCTACTTATACTCGAGAATTTGCAGGCTTCGATCTGTTTCAGTGCAGAGTAACAAATGGATTCACATTAGTACGTTACCAGAATTTCAAGGGACATTGCGGTCTTGACTGGATCTCTCATCACACTCAAGAAGCGGCACAATTCTTTGAACATACTGCACGATTGCTAAACGAGCTTCTGGCACGCGTTTTCATGTGGAACTTGAGTATGCAGCGAGATAGTGAAGATGTTCAATGGATTCAAGTAACACATGTCTCTACCTCGTGGTGCCACGTTGCTCTGAGCTGCCCATCACTTTGGTCATTCCCATAAAGAATGGGCGACTCAAGTGGTCTTTCCCCGCTGTGGGGACATTCCATTGAATATTAAGGTGAAACTTGCTCTCAAAAACACTAGCGATGAAGGTCTCCGAAAGATGTTGGAGAAAAGTCACCGAATCCGACAGCTTATTATTTCAGAAACTGACTGCCCTGCTGACCGGGTTCGTAATATCCTCTCTTGGTTGACACAGCCGGCACCGATCCTAGAAGTCTTGCGTGTTTCGTGTCGTAATTTCAAAACTTATGCTCTTCCTAAAAATCTCTTTGATGGCACGATGCCAAGGCTGAAGACGCTCATACTCCATGGTTGCACGGTATCCCCAAGCACTCCTCTCTCACTATCCTCAGGACTAAAATGCATCAATCTGGAATACTACTAACACAATGTAAGCTTTTCTCGACTTATGGCACTTTTGGAGCCAACTCCCAAAGTCGAAGAGCTCCGATTCCAAGTCTATGGTCATGGTGTACCAAGTAACAACCGTCGCCTTTGAATCTTCAGATTCTTTTATCCAATTTGAAGTGCCTAGTATTAAGGACTGCTCCAGCCCTATATTGCTCCATCTTCTCTCTTTCATAAGCTTTCCTGCAGCCAATTATATTGAAATTCATACCAGGTTAACATATCCACATGATGACATAGCCAAGAACAGTCCTGTAGCAGTGGTGACTTCTGCTGAAATACGAAGGATTGATAGGGTATTCACGGATAATTTTCCGTTGGAAAACAAAGGAGAAGAAAAGATTGCTGTATTGAGAAGTGAGGATTTACAGGAGGCATGTGGAGATCAAGATTTGGAAAGTTACCCGGAAGAGTCTCCGACCACTGGCCCCTTGCATTTCATGGCTCTCTGATTACTGGATATCTTTTCGTGTATGGAAATATACTCCCTTGACACCGCAACACTTGCGGACATTATTTAGGTGCGAAGCGCTCGAGGTTTATCACTGCGAGAACTCTGCGTCAAAGAATCCAAACATTATTCGTCGAACGTCGACCGAGACATTGCCGTTATACACAGATGTGGAGTCTGTCGATTGGGATGTCACTAATGGTCTTTCGGAGAGCGAGGAGCTGGTGGTAGATGAGGATAATCTATAGGGTCAGCTTAGAAGGATCCTCGGGAGTCCAGGGTAATCTAGGAAGGACTCAAGATCGTTCAAAATTGCCAGTATCTCACCACACACGTTTACCGAAGCAACATATGGATCAAAAACACAGAAATCGAAGTCAGATCCCCTCGCGTCAATACTTGTACTAGTAGAATTGAAATCGGCCCTCAACAATGTATATACTAAAGTGCGACCGCTGTCCGAGGCATGGGTACGCCACGATTGTAATTCATTTCCCGTTCGTAGCATTCATCCAATACCTTCAGAAATGGAAATCACACTTGAACTCACCGCGACGCAGGACTTGGAGTTCATTCTTCACGTTGAGGGCTTTACATTTTACCAAACATTGGAAGGCTCGGATGAAGACTGACTCGCCGCGATAACATTGCTGCCTTCTTCCGCTACGAAGAAAAGCAAGGCCGGAATATCTTAGAAGAAACTTGAAGTTGATGAGGATTTTTGAACGCTTTGAATCTAATCTTATCTGACAGCGTAAGGTACATCAGCCTGCGGTTCAGCGATCCACGAGCATTGGGTTCAATACATGGTGGCTGTCATCATCCACCAATGAAGCGCTCAGCTCACTTACGCGTCCGTTCTGAATGCTTCTCTCGTCTCCTCAGCAGCCACAAATGCCTCGCATTCTTTTCTACTCTTCTCCATGTCTACCATCAACAGGAAGACGCTGCTCACCACGCCCCTGGGATCCTTGCTCAGTGTCCGTAGTACACGACAGGATATAAAGGAAGACATACAACCCGAACAAGAACGCGAATGGCATATTATCATTATTTCCTGAAGCGGTGATGATTGCACTTGATACGAATGGGCCGATGAATGCTGATGTTTTCCCGACCTGTAAATTAAAAATTGGTAAGTGTCAATAATATATAGCTTTCGATGAGAGTGTCATACCACTGAGAAGAGCGCGAAAAACAAGAACCTAAGATACACAAATGCACAGTTCATTCAGCCAATTGTTGTATGAAGGTAGAGGCAAACGTACATTTGAGGCAAAGGCGAAACTTCACTAATCATTGTTTGACTATACGCGTACCACGGGCACACCATGAGGCCGTAGAAGAGCTGGTATACCCTATCGTGTTGCGCAGACAGTCAGTCTTGCTACCTCAGTGCATGCATGCGGAGCTCACCAGATCTCCCAAACGTGCTTGAACCCGAATTTATCACTGTGTACGCCAATGAGACCCCATATCGTCAGTACCTGGTAGAGCATCAGACAGTGAAGAGGAATGAGTAAGGATCGAGGAGCGTACGAGGATCCAAAAGACGTTGAATGAGAGCATCTGAATGACGTAGTTCTGATATGGTCCTGTTACATACAAGTAAGAAAAGCACGTATACGAACCGCTTTGGTGGAGATCTTAAATTTCCTCTGTACAAGCCAGAAGATACTACGAAACCATGACATCTCAATCGGTATAAGAACAAGTCATGTAAATAACGTACTCACTAAATTCCAATGGCTTGAGCTACAAGCCCGACAATGAGAAGGAGTGTCAAATCAAGGGTTGAATAGGCTACGACGCTAGGTGTTGAAAGGAATCAGGACTCGCTTTGTCCTTCGTCGGAATCGAAGGAGGTACCTGTTTTGTAATGTGGCAATTACAGTGCTACAACAGGTATTTCAGAGCCCACGACATGAGGAAACTGGAATCTCGAAGGCTCACACGGTCGTATTCAACACATCTCCCCTGGTAAAGAGAACCATCGTCAGAGTCAGCACCGAAGTCCCATAGAAAGAGAGAAGATCCAGAAGAAAGAGGGCACGAACATGAGAAAATAGAAGACGAGGTACAAAAATGTCTGCTTGAGTTTCATGCATTCCCTAAACGCGATATACACCTGGACGAACCCAATCGCCAAGAAACTCATTCCAGGTGGGAGTTCCAGACCAGGTCTGCGATGTTCGAAAAGGAACCATGGGATGGCACACAGGACTATTAAGTTTCAATGATACTACCGGCACAAGAGAGAACTTGAAAAGACTCACGCCACACTCCTCCAGAAAATGCGATAAGCACGCTGAAAGCTTTTGTATTATTCTCCGTGCTCTCATCTGACTTAAGCGCTTTGAGTATTCCGACCATCATGGCTAAGATGATCGCCTCGCCCACGGAGCAGACAGTAAATGAGATGTTGGAGATACGGTTGCGGGAAAGAGATTCAAAGTTGGTATGGGATTCCAGACTACGTTGTATACGAGTTAGTTTAGGAAGAAGGGACAATAAGAAACTCACGATTTGTTCCCAGCTTTGACTTCGGAAAGGGATCGTTGAACTTCGGGTAGGGAGCGAGCAAGGCCTGGGAAGGCAGCTGTCCAAAATGTGAGAGAGCACTGAATTTAGTTCGTAAAATTTCAAGTCGAATGAGTATATGGAATACGGGCCTGATATGTTATCACTTGGATTATTCGTGAGTAAGACATGGAAATGCAGATTTTGAACAAGAAAGTGAAAACCGAGAAACTTACGTCCAAGAATATAAAGTACAACTCCTGCATGCCATTGTTCTGGATTATTGACTCCTAGCCATCCAAAAGAGACGCCGACGGCTAGCAAAGTAAAGAAGATCGTAATATTGGGTCTAACGAACAGTGATAGGAGTGCATCATGATGAGGTCAAGACAAGGCTTGATCTAAAAAGTAGATTTACCTCCATCTTCCATAGTCAGCCCAAGCCCCAATCACAAGCAACAGCAACGCTTGTATAGCAAAACTTATCCCATTCGTCAACAACACGATCGAGTTTACTATGTCCCGGGTCTTATCAGCTTGCAATGACACTACATCGCACGAACCACCAAACGTACTATCACGGACCTTCCCAAGATACGGAAGCACACAACCATTTTGGTTACACGGAACCGTGAACGGTTTCTGTGTGGGGTCGTATCCAGCTAGGAAGAGTAGATTCTGGAACTGGGAAGGCCCAAAGTTGAAGCCTGAGAGACCGTTGTTGCCGACGTAGTAAAGATAGTAGGACCAGAGCTCTCTCTTCGTTGTAGTTTGGTCTAGAGATTGATTTGGAGGATCTGTATCGTTTCCGAGGTTGAGCGGCGGTCCTTCATTGAGACTACTGGTGAATTTGTCTCTATCTGCTATATCCGTGGACATGATTGGTACCGACAAGAAACTCGAACACGATCGGTGATGGTATGTCATAGCACTCACGTTCCCAGCTAAGAATAGGTCGCTGATTTTCTACTACATATGTTCCCACAATACTTAATAACAGTATCAGATGTTACACTTCTTGGAGGTGACCGTGTAAATGCTTTAGTGACGTTCGTGATACTGATTTGTAGTTGAACCCAAGCCCCAATCGCAAGCAACAGTACTTATCGCATGTAGCGACACCGATATTTCCAACTTCTGCATCAGAAAACGTTGCCTTTGCATATTCGCTTGACACTGGGTAAGAGCATAGACAAAACCCGCGCCAGTCATTCCTACTTCCCTACTTATATCCAACGGGCGAATCTCGCCCTAGTCTTCTGCGACCCAGTAAACCGAGACAGTGGAGGGGCGGGTCCCGAGCTACTCGCGGGCCGTGTCAAAACAAGGGACCGAATCGATTTGATGATCCAAGGAGGGTCTGTCCAGTTCCTCGTTCGTGCTCGTGGGTGCGAAAACGGTGACAGAACTCGCGGATGAGATGAGAAGACCAACTGCGAGTTGATGTGCACTGCAAAAACCACTAAACCCCACTTCCGAACGCCCGCAGCGCGTTACTGTGTCCAGAGGCGTGGCGAGGCTCCGAGTCCGAAGGCTGGTATTCAATCATATGCTTGTCCTGCCATTGTTGTGTCGAGGGCGACGAAGCGTTGTACGGGCGAGGCCAAGGAGGGCGCAGCGCACCTCTATGGAAATCAGTATGAAGAGAGAAAGATAGATGAACACACAGACAGACCTATCGCGCACTCGAGTCGATAGTACCCGCAGTGAGGTGGTGGTTGTGTAGATGATAAACGATAAGAGGATGTAGGGCTAAATAAAGCGAATTTCAGACACAAGCTCAAGACGATGAACAGCGTTGGAACTTACGTTGGTAGTGCAATCGCCAAAGCGTGTGAACAGTAAAGTTGGGGTCGAAGAGAAGTACGGAGAACGAAGACCGAGGAGGGTGCGCTTGAAGACGGCGCTTCGCTTGTCTAGGCGACGGAAAATGCTAAGGAAAATGCACAGTTGGAACGAAGGAATCATCCCCTGTCATACAAGCCAACATGGCCATTCGATTCTTCATTGTCGTCGACAGGTAAAAAGCAGAAACGAGGGACAAGACGCCTACGTGAAAGAATAAGTATTTCAAATGCAATGGTGAAGCTAGGAGGAGACCTTCCAACATTCCATCGAGATCGCACCGTGCTCAGGCTGAATTCCGATCGAGTTTTGAGCAAGTTTTAAAGCCAAGCATGGGAAGTTCCTTTGCAAATAATCAGAAACAAGAAATGACGAGGTATATGTACTGACGAAGATAACACCAGATCACACGAAGTTTCCGGCGTTGGAGAGGTCATGCTCCTCGAGAGTAGGGCAGAGGTCAGAGAGAGGGTGCTTGACTTTGAGGAGGGGTACAGTAGAGAGAATGGAAGGATATTGGAAGGATAGTGAGGAGGCCGGCGCTGAGGTGACGCATTATTTCAAACTCCACGTAAACTTGACCGAGGCACGCATGTCTTGTAACGTTGGTGTAAGGCTGAGACTAGTAGTCGTATCGTTGCCACTGCAGGAGTCCTGACAAGGAGAAGCCCCTTAATTTCGCTCCCCACGTGATCGGCCCGGATTCCGGTCTTTCTGACTGACAGACATACAGCGCTGTACAGCGCTGGCCACTTCCTCAGTATAGTTTGCTGTCACAGGCAACAGGCGCTGAGGGTAGTTGTTTGGCTATGGATGTTATCATCCAATGGGATATTGATGACGAACATTGGACAAAGATCAAACAAAGATCGAAAGCGGCAGTATCGACAAGGACACATCAATATTGGTTTAGTGAATGACTACGGGAATGGACAAACTTGTACTTTAAGTGGCGGCTCTGATTGTTCTGTACAAGATACCAACAAGATACAATGCAGGTTGCGATAGGAATTTTGTGGGTCAAGTTCCGGAGTGTAAGGCTAGAAAGAAGAAAGACAGAGGAGACATAGTGGAGAGTAAGTAAAAGAATTATGAACTCTTTAATTCTTGATAAACAGGTCGTTGAGATGCTGACGTGCAATGATGGGCAGAGAGAAAACTTATGTAGACACACACAGCCATCACCCATCACTTTGGCTCTTTCTCTTGTGGTTTGGACACAGACTGTCGGGTTCGAGAATGGGACAATGGTAGGATAAGGTAAGGAATTGGCTAACGCTCTCGCACTTGGAAAGCTTCAAGCTCTAACCAAGTCTCAGAAAATTTTCCCTCATACCAGGTCCAATGCTGTTATAGTGCTATTTTCTTGTAAAGCTCAGCCCAATATGAATCTGAGCACCAGCAAGATCATTGCAATTGCCACGAGCTAATGTCCTTGTGCCTTGCTCCCAAGAGATAAATTATTCTTCTCTTGCCCAAGTTCACTTTGTCTTCCATTGTCACTACAGGCACTGATGAACACATTGTCTATGCCCTCCGCCTGTATATGTCCATTTTCTCTCTCGGCAACCTCGACCTCTAGCACTCTTTGAAATTTCCATTCTTTCAAGTACTTAAACATGTTATATGCATGATGTCATTTTGATTTTGTCTGATTGTTTTACTCATAAAGAAATGAAAATCTATATGAACTAGTCTAAACAACGACTACGATCATCGGTGAACCGTCACCGTCGCGCTATGCTCGTCCATCACCAGGAATACCTAGCACAAACATTGATGTGATTGTCAGGTGGGTCATTTAAAATGTACTCTTCGCTATCTCACTGCAATACTTATTCTTCCGCAGACAGACGATTTTTTTCACCATCTAATGCCGACTCCAACCCCATACCCATCATTGCCACATACATTTAGTCATTGAGAACGAAGATGTAGCGATTGCGTATGGAAATATCCTCCTCCTATGCCCCCCGATCAACTCTTCGACTAGCAGGACTAGAGATGTGTATGGGTAATATATAGGCGTGGGTACTGGGCGCTGTATATACTTTAGGCCTGGGTCATGTATCATGGACACAGAGGGAGATGTGCCCAGCCACATGGAATCACCTTAAACAACAATACATTTTGGTGGAAGGGGAGTTGGTCAACCTTTGTAGATTGTGTATTGGGATGAGAGATGGGATGAGATCTTGAATGTAAGCTCAAAGGAAGTGGAAAGGAAAGTTCACTTTCAGTGGGTGATAGGCATGTTGAGGATGATGGATGTTCTGATGAATGGATGCAGGTAGTTATGTTGCGGATGTGAATGTGTGGGTATGAGGGAGCAAAGACACTTTGAGATGACGATGACTGGGTGCTTTACTTTAGGACCAAACTAGGAGGATAAGTATAGGCTAGAGGGATGTTCTTATGACGTCTACTGGAGCCTTGGACACCTATAGCTATACCCCTTGAGCAAATCATCCCTATATGATTGTGCTGCACTTCATGTTCATGTTTATTCATGTGAAGAAAGATTTTTTGCACTTTGATATTGCCATAGTTCTGTATACAGGCTCGATTATCCATTGTATATTCAGTTAACTACTTTCAAATCCAATTACTATATCCCAGTGGAATAAGAAACATCTCTTTGATCCACAAAAACATAGACTTGGATCAGTTAGTCACTTTACCAGTTTAATATCCTCCTCCTCTCCTCCTAGCATTGATGTCAGCATGCTATAATATGATCAACAATAACAATGGGTACTTACAACCAATAGTGACTCTTAGTGATTACAGTCATTTCAAGCTCATTGATGGTGGACTAGCAAAACACTGTGCCCATTGAGTCCCTAACTTGGCTTGTGAAAAATCAACAGAGAGATCACCATCACGGGATATAATGAGAGTATTCTGGGGATGGCGTAAAACTTTGAGAATATCAGAAGGAACCCACATCAAGCGTTGGTTGGTGTGGTGTAAATATATCCAGCCATTTGAGGTAGATTTCCATTGCTGGTTTGTCATGCTGAATGTTTGCAAAGAAACACTTTCCTCAGAAGAGAAAGGAGGTTCATTTGGAGGTTTGTTGTAGTCATTCAAGTGCCACAGCTGAACACCAGTGGAAGAGAAGTCCCATACACGTATAGAACAATCCAATGAGCCAGAAACAATATATCTACCATCAGGAGAAAATGCAACAGAATAGACATGATTACTATGGCCATTTAGCTGAAGTAGCTCATCACCAGTTGAGGAGTCCCACACATGTACAGAATTGTCTCTTGAACCAGAGGCAATGTATTTTCCTTTAGGAGAAGATGCAACAGAAAGGACACCATCACTATGGCCATTCAACTTTAGCAGCTCACTACCAGTCAAGGAGTCCCATACACGCACAGAATTGTCCGTTGAACCAGAGACAATGAGTATACCATCAGGAGAAAATGTAACAGATGTTACAGCTCCACTGTGACCATTTATCTGTAGCAACTCAGTGCCATTTGAGGAGTTCCACACATGTATAGATCTATCCAATGAGCTAGAGACAATCTGTGTCCCATCAGGAGACACTGCAACACAACAAATAGCATCATTGTGACCATTCAGCTGCAGCAACTTAGCACCAGTTGAGGTATTCCACACGCAGACAGAATTATCATCAGATCCAGAGACAATATATGTTCCATCAGAAGAAAATACAATTGATGAGACAGTATCAGTGTGGCCAGTTAATTGCAGTAGCTGAGCACCTGTTGAGGACTCCCAAACATATATCAAAAAATCCTCGGAGCCAGAGACAATGAGTGTACCATCAGGAGAGAATGCAACAGATGTTACAGCTCCAGTATGTCCATTCAGCTGCAGCAGCTCACTTCCATTTAAGGAGTCCCACACAAGTATAGAACTGTCTAGTGAGCCAGACACAATGGATGTTCCATTAGGAGAAAATGCAACAGACAATACACCCTCAGTGTGACCATTCAGTTCCAGTAGCTTAGCATCCATTAAGGAATCCCACACACGTATAGAACTGTCCAATGAGCCAGAAATAATGTGTTTTCCATCAGGAGAAAATGCAACAGAAATGATGCCATCACTATGGCCATTCAGGTGCATTAGCTCAGCACCAGTTGAGGAATCCCACACACATGCAGAATTGTCTCTTGAGCCAGAGACAATCTGTGTACCATCAGGAGAAAATGCAACAGAAGTAACACCATCACCATGACCATTCAACTGCAGCACCTGAACACTTGTTAAGAAGTTCCACACACATACAGATTTATCCCAAGATCCAGAGACAATTTGTGTTCCATCAGGAGAAAATGCAACAGACATTACAGGTGCAGTGTGACCATTCAACTGCAGTAGCTCCATGCCACTGAAAAAGTCCCACACATGTATAGAACTATCCAACAACCCAGAGACTATGTGAGTACCATTAGGAGAGATTGCAACTGAAATAACACTATTGCTATGGCTATGGAGCTGTAGTTGCTCACCAGTTAAGGAGTCCCATACACATATACATCTGTCCCTTGAGCCAGAAATAATGTGTTTTCCATCAGGAGAAAATGTAACAGAAGTCACACCTCCAGTGTGGCCATTCATCTGCAGCAGCTCATTGCCTGTTGAGATGTTCCACAAACGTATAGACTTGTCCCAAGAACCAGAAATAATGTATGTGTTATCAGGAGAACATGCAATGGAAGTTACAGTTTGAGTGTGACCATTTAGTTGCAGCAGCTCAGTACCTGTTAAAGAATCCCATACATATATAGATTTGTCTTCTGAGCAGAGATAATATATGCACCATTGGGAGAGAATACAATACTGTGAACAAAAGATGGATGTTTGATCTCCATGAGTGACAATGTCAGACTTCTAGCTCCCTTAAGTAGTGGCAACATAAATTGATCTTTCCACTTTTTAGTGATAGTGCTGTGTTGAGGCCAAGTTGCTAATGCTGAGATATACAGATGTGGTGTTGATGAGGCTGCTAAACTACCAGAAAAATACATGGCAAAATTAGCAACCTCAGCAATATTCTGAATAAAGTCAACTCCTTTTTTCTTATCACCTGTAAAAGCTCTTTGAAGGTTGTTAATATTCACCCTCTCAACACATCTCTGTGCTTCTTGGAGAATGAGTGCACACCGTCCTACAAGTTGAAGCAGGTTCATAGCTTCTATCCAAAAGAGAACATGAATGCAAAGGAAGTCTTCCAAGTCTTTCTGTAAAATTTGCAGTTCATTAGGTAGGGCTTGAATCATGCAATTCAGCCAATGCCTGGCCCAATATAAACAGCAATACTTCAGAGTTGGAGAGATCTTGTCCTCAACTTGAAGCTGTGATATCTCTTTGTCCAGAAGAAATGATGAAGGATGGCTACATATATTGAAGTGCAGATTTGACTTCATAATCCTGAAGCAATGATGTGCAAGAAATGCATTTTGTGAGGCTGAATTTTGAAACAATGAACTTGAACTGGCAAGTCTGTTGAATCGTGCAGAAGTGAAGATGAAGTCAAGAAAGGAAGCATGATACCAAAAGATACAGCCTCCTTTTTCATAAAGAACAGCATGAAGCTTCTTGACAAAGATATCTGCCATCTCTGTGTCTGTAAATCCACAAAGATTTGCTGCCATAGAAGTAGATATACGCTCTTCTGCACAAAGTACAGTGCGAAGAACCACTAAGCGAGTATAAATATGTTTTTCCTGAAGTCCAAGAAAAGCCTCAGAAAGAATCTGTTGATATAAACTATCAATCTGTATAGTTGCTTCAGCAACATCACTGGTTGATTGGCTACTAGCAAGATTGAGTAGGCTGTCTAACAGAGCATGCTGTTCTGTCTTAGATACATTATGGTTTCGTTGGATATATTTCACTGCTGTGGAGGCATATATAAAAAGACCACCTGTTTGATGCACAAGATTGGAGAGTTTAGGCTCCCCCTGAAGTTTTGGGAGCTGATTCTCCAGATATATTTGAATGTCTGAATTGACTTCATCTGCAGCCACATCATGAAGATGGCAGACTGCATCTGATGAGAAAGACTTGCACAGTGAGGCAAGATCAGGATCTGGTCGACTTGTAACAAGAAATTTCAGGCCTTGCAAGTCACCATTCCTGACCATCTCAAGCAATTCTTGTAGAAATGCTAAGCCACCACCATCCTGAATTTCATCTAAGGCATCAATGATCACCAGGAAGGGTGGCAGGTCTTGAGATCGTGTGCTAGCAGAGTGGCACCAAGGATCAACCAAAAGATCTTTCATCTGCTTTGGCAGTTTATTGGCTGAGTCAAACTTGTTGGCATCAACAAGAGAATGTGCAAATGATACAGAGTGGCATGCAAATTGGTATACCAATGTGGGAATAATGTGGCCCTGGCTCCTAGTGTCATTGAACTGCCGAGAGCAAAAGAAAGATGCTTGTAGAATGTTTGGAATATTGCTGTTGCCATCAAAGTGTTTGGCAACTGAGTAGGCAATGGTGGACTTTCCTGAGCCAGCTTGACCAGTCAGCCAAAAGATCTGTGGGCTCTGAGGTGAAGAATCCTGGGCCCACTCATATAAGTGTTCAAGTATTTTCATTCGTGTTCCTTCTGTACAAGGGCCACGACCCATTGATGTTGCATCATTGATAATAGCATCATATGGTGCTCTATAAGAATAAAGCCAATTGTTTAATTCAAGTCGCTAGCTGTGAATGAGTTCAAAGCACTCAATATGTTTCCAGAGTGACATACTGCAAGTGAATCATGCAAGAAACTGGTGTTCCTTTCAACACTGATATTGACATGTATCTAAGAGAGTCATGTCAGAAATACTACTAAAGTTTGTGTAATAGGTCACTCACAAGGAAGTTCTTTGTTTCCTCATCAATTTCCTTGAAGATACTAGTGATTTTTGCCTTGTCCTTCTCACTCTCCAGTATCTTTTTCCATAGCACCCTCTCTGACATTATTTTGAGCTCAAGAATCTTCTCAATGAGTAACCTGTATCATATCAGACCTAACATTCTCATTAGAGTAGCATTCTCACCGTGCAAACCCCTCAATGGCCTTTCTAAAGTTGGTATCTTCCTTATCTATTCTGATCAAGGCTGAATTCACAGCTTCAAGGCGCTTTGTAGTCTGGGTAAGGAGCTCTTGCAACATGTCCTTGTTGTCATCGATAACCTATAAATGATGTTAGCTCATACAAATGCAAGTCAAACATGAAACAAGATCATACATTTCCAAGTTCAATGAGAACATTAACAGCACTGACAGAAGTCTTGAAAGGTGTGCCTTCCAGAAGCCTTTCAGTCTTGTTGAGCAGCATCTGGATGCCATTCCATGTTGTTTGGAGTGTGTCCGTCATTGTTGAATTTGCATGAGGATCTGAGAAGAGAATCATGTCTGGTCATGTACCAGTAAAAGTGTCTTACTTACCCTGTCTATTGTCGGTGGGAGCCAAAGAACTAGCCTGAGGTGTTTCCACATCGGTACCTTCAAAACATTTGAGTGATTGCATGATGGATGAGATCACCAGTACTGTACACACCTGGTTCAAGGTGATCTCTACCCACCACTTGGGTGGGGGAGACAGGAACTGTGTTAGATGTGCTGGCACCTGCTAGTAGTATTCCGGGCTTCCCGGGCTTCTGAGTCTCTGGACTTTGGACATCACTACTTTGTGAAAGGGTGGAAGATGGGCCATGACTTCCAGGAGAGAATTGGTCCTTAAACTTGTGAAACTTTTCCTTGACCCAGGAATGTTTAGATTTCTGAGGATTCGACATAGTGGTAGGTAGTAGAGCAGTTGAGTCTTGTTTGTGTCTATTCAAGTCAAGATCATCAATATTGATCAATGATGAAATGTCAGGCGACCCTCACAACCAGGTACAACGGCCAGGCCCCTCCGGGCCCATGCATCTGTTGTGTGACAAGCACGCAATATGAGCGAATTCTTGCTTATTGATGTGATGATGGGAAATGGTTTTCGTGTTCGCAACGTGCTTGTCCTATTTTGGGCCTGTAAATTTGTCTGTTCCTGCAGATTTCCAAGTGTTTCTTTCTGTCCATAGTTGATCATCCCCAGTAATATTGCGCCTGCATGTTTGAGCTGGGGATTGGCTGGGGACATTGGGTAATATTGGCCCAGAAAGATAACTTGAAATTGATTGGGTGGCTGTGTCTGATGCCTTCATGTTCCATCTTCGAACTACCGGTCTCAACAATGTATTAGTCTTCCTAATTAATGGAAGTTATGAAGTCACACCTCCCTTCCTTTCCTTCATATCCACCCTTTTCAATACTGTTTCAAATATATAATCGATTCCATTTAAAGAACTGCTATCAAATCTACTTCCAATGCACTGCCCCTAAGCCTCTACCCTAGACAAGCTTTTTATCGATCAATCAGTTGCATAGATGTAAGGTTTGTATGCCTGGACACTGGACCTGACAGTCAGTATGGTCTTGCAGTGTCGAACGATTCCCAGTGACACTGTTTTTACGGTAGTAGAATAATACAGGAGCGTGATAAGCATTTGATCAACGGCATAGTCTCAATGAATTGATTGTTGATGTACTCATACCGTGACAGCTTGTTGGTACTAAGCATTTCCCTTTGTCATTAAACAATATCTCCTCTCCAGGTACTTACACCTCCAGAGTCACCTCCTTTTTCTGTAGAGACTACGACTTGACAATATGCCATAGTATGCCATTCGTGCTCTTCTTTGGGCTGGATGTATCTTCCTTTATATATTGTGGATGCTGAATGAGGATCTCAGGGGTGTGGTGAGTACTGAGTTCTTATAGATATGGACAAGAGTAGAAAGTTGTGAGAGGTGTTCGTGGTGGCAGAGGAGACGAAGAGGCATTTTGAACGGATATAGAAGTGAGCTGAGTAGAGGGGCTTAATTTAGGGAATAGTACGATGTATTGAACCTAACGGATACTTGTGGACTGCTGGACCGCAGGATTGTATCTGACGTACGCTAAGCTGTATATGATCGGGGGACTATGAGACCTTCTAAGGCGTTCGAATATCCTCATCGACCCAGAGTCACAGCGACTTCCTTCTAATATATTCCAGCCTTAGGATTATGTTTTCCTTCGTAGAGGAAGAATGCAGCAATGTCATAGCGGCGAGCCAGTGTTCATCTTCCAAGGTTCGGAGAGATGTAAAGTCCTCGAGAGGGAATTCCAAGTCTTGTGTCGCAGTGCGCTCAAATGCGACTCCCGTTTCTGAAGGCATTGGATGAATGCCATGGAGGTGCAATAGATGAGAATAATGAGGTACCAAGCCTGGGGCGGCTCTCGGCAAGGGATCCCGTCTAAGGATCTCGGACAGACTGAAAATCTTCATGTTGACCGAACGACTCAGCTACATGGGCGTAGAACGCGTGGTCCATGAGCGCGGTGACCAGGATTTGGCTACTGATTTACGTCAACCAGGCATTTACGAGGTGATTGGGAGGCGGATGTGTCGGGGCCAATATTAAGACATTTCTTTTGATTGTATGAACGAGATGCGCGACTTCCCAGGGCATAGGAGAATACCCCTAGTAGACACGAAAAGAAAGAAGTGGCCATCACAAAGTTTTGTAAGACATTGTCAGTAGAGGCATATATAGACAAAGAGAACCATGATGACTGATGAAAAACGGACATACAAACCGTGTGGTTAGATAGTTCTGCTCTGTACTCAGGATAGTTTGGCTAGAGCAACGGCAGATCGCAGAAAGGGAAGAAAGACAGATGTAATTACAAATTTGAATCGACGCATGGATAGAGTCTGGACTTCCCCGTTTCACGTGTAGGAATGACGAATAATAAGGTCTCTACCGCAGTTTAGGCAAATTGAAGTTGCTCCTCTCCCCACCCGGGTTGCGAATATTCCGCGTGAAACCGAATGCCAAAACCACTTCACCTCAAGTCCAACTTTCCCCCAACTGCGATTTGTCACCCAAGACTCAATCCAAGCGTATCACGAACTTCCCTATGGCCTGTATGATTATTCAAAACACGTACCAGTTGATGTATATATACTATCAATTCAAAAGATGTATCGTACCCACATAATAGATCAATAGTAGAGACTCTGCGGAAGGTCCCAGTCAGAACACCATCAACACCATCAGATAAATATTCGAAACCCCACTTATAGCCTGGGAGGTGCCACCCGGATGTTCATCGTGTAGCCCGCCCTCACCAGTTACGCCTCTGACAAAATCAACATTGCTTTCTCCGTCTGCGTTTCCGATCAATATCCACCTCGACAAGCCAGAAGACCTCGAGAGAGGAGCGATACAGCACGTTGAACATGCCTAAAACAATCCATGTCATTGGCACAGGAAAGCATCAGAAACCCAGAAACAGCGCTCACGCTCCCCAGATCAGTTCCAACAAGGTTGCCGCGAAACTAGCTGACTGGCTAAAGGCGATGCAAGAAAGTATAGTATCAGGAGTTACCGCATCGTATTTTACAGGCAAGAGAAAGAATCTCAATGCACTCCCAGATATGCAGTCGACGTTTTTTATGTGCTCTATGAAGCGAATAGGCGGGCCGCAGAAGTTCGGGAAGTGGAAGCCATATCACTAGGCATGTTGACTACTGGAGATTCATTTGATGCGTCGGACAGGGACAGACATCGGGAACAAATCGGGAAAGACAAAGTCCATCCTTTGGACGCACAAGTGTAAGGCGGGATGACTCGGGAGAACCAATCGTGACCTGTCCAGCGCCTCAAATGTATATGATTCAAAAGGATGTACGAGCAGTTCTAG
>JAGGAW010000108.1:0-19354 GCA_017657375.1 Termitomyces sp. T27 | reverse complement strand
TTGCGGACGTTGGAGACAGCACATCGCATCTCTCTTTGGGCAGTGTGCGACGATCCTATTCTTCCTAAGACCCTGGTAAAGAAAGAAAAAAGCTGCTCCTCATAACACAAGTGCCACAACCATGTATTATAATGCCTTTTTTCTTTTCTAAGCGGGTATTGTGTCGATAGGGTTCTCACAGCATTCGAAGAGGAGAGATGTCCGTAGCATACTTGGTACGCGACCAAATGTATGTAGTACGGACCCCGGTTGTTCATGCGTGGACCTCGCCGGTAATTCTACCTACCTACCTACCTACCTGCGCTCGAGCTCCTGAATGGGTGGTGCCGTTCAGTGTGTTACGATCCGGTAGCCAGGAACACCGTGAGTGCGATGACATCAGGAGGGCCGGACCTGGCGTAAGCGTTGACCATCGGACACAAAGATGGATGGGCCATAATCAAGGTCAGTCTCTTTGTCGGACAAAGAGACAATAGATACGAAATAGCATATATAAGACGAGACGGACGTCAAACACCCTCAGTTGATTATACAGAGACTGAGGGTGAGTTTACATCTTACATACTTACTTCGGACATTCTTACTTATGCATACCTTAGAAGATACTTAAACCCTGTTGTTATTAGATATGCGAATACAGTTGATTGTACAGGGACTGAGGAAGATACTTGAACTCTGTCGTTATTAGAATTTCACTTCTAACACAGTGGAGGATGCGAACTCTGGAATTGGTGCAAGATGCATCTGTATGATGTGAAATCCCGAGCCCGAAGTGGTTTTTGAAATCTGACATGGACCAGAGTGAGACAGATTGAAACATAGGGAAAAATGGCTGCGGAAATTGATCGCACACAGCCTGCATGCTTTTATATATAAGTAAGGAGTCACTCGTTAAGTCTGTTCAATCACTACCTGCGTGCACCCAGAAACTTGTCTCAAGCCCTATCAACATCATCTACACTTACTTATGGGTGACCTAGGTGGTCCTTGTCTAAATGCCAATCCTGACATATCTGGCATAGGCGTACGAACTGCGATCTATGCCCAGAACCTGCTCAATTTCATTCCCGCGCTCTTTGCACTCAGACGTGGAAAGATCACCCGTACCGATCTGGAGAGCTTGGAGACACGATCAACAACGATCCTCATGACTGCCTTCGCCATTCTTGTCTCCGCCATCATACAAGCTGTCACGGGCGGTATCACCAATTTCCATGCATCAATTGTCCTCAATCTCAGCTGGATGAACAACACGAACTTATTCATATACTTGTTGCTCTATGTCCAGCACAGAGACAATCTCTCCAAAGAGGAGTTGCATGAAGAAGTTGAGGAGATGGTGGGTGCTGATACAGAACAGATTGGTCCAATCCTCAAGCACCGGTGGAAATATGAAAAAAAGAAGTTTTTCAGAAATGTTGTTGTATCTGTGGGCTCGATGCACTTGTCACTCATGGCTGAAGTTGGTCTCTTGCTTTGGATCAACCGTTTTGGGATCTCAAAACAATGTTCCCTTTCTGCACCTATTTCTGTTTTTGGTATTCAAGTTCCACTTGGCTCTGTGGGGCTGAAGGCCTGGTCAATCATGATTTATAGCATTGTTCTGGTTCCACCTCTGAACACCATTGTCCCCATGGCCTTCTTTGAAGGCATGCTACTGTCTTTCCATAAGCTTGGTGGCAGATGCATATGGTGGCCTAAAGCTCCTAAGAGGCATAACAAAGTCAATACAGCATTGGCCCTTGGAATTCTGGCCATCATTGATATTGTCTTGCTCATTGATACTGAAGTGACACTTCATGTCAATCAGCATCTTCTGGGTCCAGGTGAAGCTAGCTGGACATTTGGTCAAACCCTTGCTCTTCTTCTGCTTCTAGTTCCACTTCGTGATCTGGTGGAGTCCCTGCTAGAGCGACGTGCAAATACACTGGGGAAAAAGCTTTACAATGCATCAAGAAAGGGAAAGGCAGAGATTGTTCAGTATGTGCTAGATCTTGGACCAAAGGCAAATGCAATCAGTAAGAGCATGTAAATAATTCTGATCAAGTACTTATATTATTGGTCTAGATTCATCATTCAGCATCGCAACAGAAAATGGCTATTCAAATATTGTGAAACTACTGCTTGAGTATAAAGCAGATGTAAACACAAAAAGTAAGAACTCTTCCTGGTAGATTGGACATTGCTGATGTTGTTGGCTTAGATAAGGAACAGTGGAGCATGCTTCATGTGGCAGTATATAATCAGAGTCTGGATATTATTAGATTGTTGATTGAGCACAATGTGGATATCAACAAAAAGGGTGAGAGTCATGCTTGAGGAACTGCACATACTAAGTACTAACAATATTGGTTAAGATAATCATCAGTGGACTGCACTTCACTTGGCAGCAAGAAATGGACATCTGGACATAGTCAGATTATTGATTGAACATAATGCAGATATCAATGCAAAAGGTGAAAATAATGCTTGATGGATTGCACATGTTGCTCATATTGCTGGATCAGATGAATTGCAGAGGACAGCACTCTTTTTTGCAGCAATAAATAGACATTTGGACATTTTTTCAGTGCTGTTGAAGTGTAGTGGATATGTAAACACAGAAAGTGAGAGTCATTTATGATAGATTCACATACTATTGACATTGGTAGTCCAGATTGGGCTACACTTCACTGGGCAGCAAGGCATGGGCATCTGGACATAGTCAGATTACTAATTGAGCATAATGCAGATGTTACCGTAAGAGGTGAGATTTATGCATGATGAACTGCACATACTACTAACATTGTTGGTTCAGATAATCATCACTGCACTGCACTTCACTTGGCAGCAGCCAATGGACACCTGAACATGGTCAGACTACTAATTGGACATAATGTAGATATCGATGCAAAAGGTGAAAGTAATGTCTAATGAATTGTACATATTGCTGATATTGCTAAATTAGATGACTTCCAGAGGACAGCACTTGACTTTGCAGCAACAAATGGGCATCTGGATATTGTTTCAATGCTAATTGATCATAATGCAGATATCAACACAAAGAGTGAGTCATGTCAAATAGACTCAGATACTATTGACATTAGTAGTTCAGATGGACTTCACATTGCAGCAAAAGCTGGGCATCTGAACTCAGTCAAATTACTCATTGAACACAATGTAGATATCAATGCAAAAGGTAAGGGTTATACTTAATGAGCTGCACATACTACTAACATTGTTGGTTCAGATAATCATCAGTGCACTGCACTTCACTTGGCAGCAGCCAATGGACACCTGAACATGGTCAGACTACTAATTGGACATAATGTAGATATCGATGCAAAAGGTGAAAGTAATGTCTAATGAATTGTACATATTGCTGATATTGCTAAATTAGATGACTTCCAGAGGACAGCACTTGACTTTGCAGCAACAAATGGGCATCTGGATATTGTTTCAATGCTAATTGATCATAATGCAGCTGTCAACACAAAAAGCAAGTCATGTCAAATAGACTCATATACTACTGATATTGGTACTTTAGATAATGATCACTTGACTGCCCTTCACTCTGCAGCAAAGCATGGTCATCTAAACATGGTCAAATTACTAATTGCACACAATGCAGATGTTAATGCAAAAGGTGAGAATTATACCTGATAAACTCCACATATGAACATTGTTGGTTTAGATATCCATCAGTGGACTCCACTTTACTTGGCAGCAACAAATGGGCATCTGGACATTGTTTCACTACTAATTGAGTATAATGGAAATGCAAATACAAAAAGTTAGACTTGGACTTATGTCCGATGGACTCACATGTTGCTGACATTGGTAGTTCAGATGATGATAATGATTGGACACCACTTCATTGGGCAGCAAGGCATGGACATCTGAATATAATCAAATTGTTAATTGAGCACAATGCTGATATTAATGCAAAAGGTGAGACTTATGTCTTATAAACTCTACTAACTACTGATATTATTGGTTTAGATAAAGATCAATGGACTGCTCTTCATTGGGCAGCAGAAAATGAGCATATAGACATTGTCCACCTATTGGTTGAGCACAATGCAAAAGGTGAGTCATGCCTAATGAATTTGTGATACTGATGGAATTGTTGATTCAGATGATGATCAATGGATGGTGCTTGACTGGGCAGCAAGACATGGGCATTTGAATATTGTCAGACTTTTATTTGAGCACAATGCAGATATCAGCACCAAATGTAATAGTTTTGCTTAATGGGCTCTTGTTACTGCTAATTTTGTTGGTTTAGATACTGATCAGAGGACTGCACTTCACTTGGCAACACAAAATGGACATATAAACATTATCAAGTTGCTTATAGAGTTCAATGTAGATGTCAATATGAAAGGTAATATCCATGCATGATAGACACATGTACTGTCAATAATGTTATCCAAGACAGTGACCAGTGGACAGCACTTCATTGGGCAGCAAGGTATGGGCATCAAGACATTGTCAAATTATTGATTGAACACAATGCAGATGCCAATGCAAAAGGTGAGAGCCATTGGCTGATAAACTATACACACCACTTGATATTGCTGAATTAGACAATTATGAGAGAACTGCACTCTACTTGGCAGCAAGAAATGGGCATTTGGACATTGTTTCATTGTTGATCAAGCATAATGCAGATGTAAATATAAAAAGTGAGAGTCAGGTTCTCATGGATTGTCATATTACTGACATAAGAGTTTTAGATGATGATCATGGGATAAAACTTGACTAGGCAGCAAAACATAGTGTAGCAGATTTGTGATGCAATCATGACTTGTCACCACAAGATATGGACTTTCACTTACTCATGTTACCTACCTTTCTTTTCTATCCATACTTATGTCATCTAAAACATTGCCAGTTACACATATAAAGTAGGGCAGTGTTATCCTGAATAACAATCAGCCTAGATATGTTCTTTTAAGTCCTCCAACCTGAACTTTGTGTAGCAGCACTGGTGTAACCTCACCCTCTTGTTACATATTTTGAATAGCACAAGCAACACAATCTACTACTACTAGCCTCATCACTGCTCTACTGGTCCCTCTTGGGTTGATTACTTTCTGCAACTGCCAAACCTTTGAACACACAACAACCTTAACCTCCTCAGCTCAGGAAGAACACCAGTGGACCTGCTGTCAAGGCATCTGATCCTAGTGAGGGTAGTGCCTCTGCAATGAAACCAGTGATGAGGGGTCCAGGAGTGGCACCTCCTGTGGTTTCCAATGACTTAGTGAAGTTGATTTTGAAAGTGATGCCTCCTGAAGAGCAGGGTGTCCAGGTGGATCATACCATGCCACTGGGCTTGGCAAAGCTGGCCCATAGGACTGAGTCCAGGGACATATTAGATGAATTCAGTATTAGTGACTCTAATAAAAATGAGAAAAGTCACAGTGATGCAGCTGCTAACTGGGAGAGCAATTGTGAGTCTGAGGAAGGGGCCAATGTGCCTGGATACTACCAAAGTCAAGCCCCAGCCAGGAAGAAGGCTCTAACATGAATAGTGTTGTGAGGTCTGGTTCAGTCCTAGTTTTTTTGCCTAATTTGGCATGAACTGTGAACTGAGACCAGTTCAGACAGAAAGACCAGTCTTTCATTGGTCTATGAATCAGTTTAAACTGGTTGAGTCTTGAACTGGTTTAAATCAGTCCATGCACTGATTCAAACTGGTCTTTCAGTGAAAAACATATGTTCATGTTGAGTCTTACTAAAGTCAGGCTTACTAGTACTCAGAATCAGATACAACATCTAACTCATCCTTCTTCCACATCTCCAGACCCTGTTCCTCCTCCAAGAACCTCATGAAAACTCATCCTCATTGACCTCCTTAATCTCCTCTGAGTTGGCTTTGGATATATCTGTTGTGAGCCAATGGCATGTATGCTGATGAGCCTCAAAAATGGCTAACAACAAAACTGGTAAAAACTCAGAGTCAAGTTCCACCTCAAAGACATGATGCACCTGTTACATGACATTCACATGACCACTTCAGGACTTACCTGCAGAGACCAGGCAACATGCACCAAAAAGGAAGGTGCCATGTTTGCATGTGAACACTGGATGCAGGAATTGAACCCACTGGGGCCTGCACACACTGGAAATCAAGTCATGGCACATTTAGACCAGTGCACCACTCTGGCTTATGAAACCATACTTAGCTCCTTTCTGTTGTAGGCCCATATGATGCTCTGCCAAGCATTACTACATTTTCAGTTACTTTTTATCCACCTTAAACATTACAGAATATTTACACACCAATAACCCGATAACCATCAAATTTTGCCCTCTCCATCTTGCTGCTAGTGGCAGCCTTCAGATCTCAAATCTGTCAGTATACTTGTATTGTGTGTTTAGGCCTCAGGATTAGCATTTCTCTCTTCAGTGTATTGTCTCCAGCATTTATCAACTTCAGCATTTTTCCTCTACTACCAGTGACTTGTGGGAGCATCAGACTCCATTTTCTTACCACCACTTACCACCATTCTTGGTTTTCTTCTTTTTCCCAAGTTTTCCTCAGCAGTAGCCTTTGCTCCTGTTGGCAACTGTTTCCTTTCAGCATTAGTGGTAGACTTGCACTAGTGCTTCTGCTTGACTTGTGTTAGCATCTCCTCACTTACCACCTTCTACTGCCAGCCAATGGTGTAGTTTTAATGCATTATTTCCTGTAATCACACAGGGATGGTGATGCGATATTCTCTCTAATTACAGAGGAGTGGTGATGCATTACTATCTAATTACAACACTGTCACTTGAGATGAGAATAATGCATTAGTAACAGGAGTTGCAAAATTATCATCATTAGTGGGTCAAACCTGAGCTTCCTTGCAAGCAGAAAGTACATAATATAACAATACTAACCACTGAGCCAACAGGGCTTGAAATTATTTGTTATTGAGCACACTAAGTAAGGGGAGGCAAACTCCTCTTTAATAGATATCCCTATCCTAAGCCTTAACTAAACCTTAACCAGACCTTAACCAGACCCTAACCACTTAACCCTAACAAAAAAACCCTAACCAAACCCTAACTGGCCACCTGTAGGCAAGTCTTTTCATTGGTATATATTTCCCTTGAGTTAGTGATCTGTGACTAGTACTGTAGTCTATTGGTTATATTGTCTAATGTATACATCTTGTCATGCAGAAGTGTTGGTTCAATCTATGCTTGTAACATTTTTCATGCATTTAATGCATTAGTAATGCATTAACTGTCTAAGTTGGCATTCTGTAATTACAGAGAATAATGCACCAGGTATCTTGTGTAATTACACTAAATCATGCATTATTCTGCCTACATCTGGTGCTACTGCACCCTTTACCATCACCAACCATTGTTAGCATTACCGACATGTGCATACTCATTTTGATCCCCTTCTCCTCCCTAGTCCAGATTTCACCTTACCAACTCTTCCATTTCCTTACCATTAGCATCATTTACTGTGGTGTTAGCTTCAGTACCCTTTGTTTACTCTACCTAGCAACTGGGAACTCTACCATCCCCTCACATACATATTATTTTGCTGTATCTTTTCTTTTCCCCCTTCCCTTTGGTGTTGTGGTTTGGTTCCTTTGCTCCTTTCCACACCTGGAGTAGGATGGACACTATCATTTTGGAGCCCACTGCAAGGGGTTTCTAGGCAGAATACCACTAGAAACTAGGAAACAGTGACAACTCTGAGCCACAGCCAGAGAACATCAACTTTATTTCCACCACAACCCACCTTTCTGACACAGTTATGTTGGATAAAAGACCAGCCATGTCATTACCTATTATGGTAAGTGTCAGCCATCACAAGGTCAAACCTTATCTTGGGTGACTATACAGTAGTACACCCACCAAAAACCTTAGTTTAGACTAGAATACACACTACCAAGTTACCCTACACTGCGGAATATATATCTTTGCTTCGTTCTGCCCTGCACTCTGTGCTCTGTCCCACCATTGCGACCCTGTCTGTTCCAACAGGTTATGGGCCCTGCACCCACTGCTTCTTTGATCTAATCTTGCTTCTTTGATCACATTGATATTCTTTCTTGATTTTGAAGCCCTTGACTGTACCAAGGCACCTGAGCCGTAACCAAAGTCCCTGACTGTACTGGAGCAGACCATAAACCAAAGTCCTCAACTGTACTGAGGCATGCCGAAGTCCCTGACTGTACTGGGGCAGACTGAACCAAAGTCCTTGACTGTACTGAGGCACACTGACATCCCTGACTGCACTAGGGCACAAGCACAAACACTGAAAAACCCTGATACATTGATTGTTGCCTGTTATGGGAGAGTCTAACTACACAAAGCTTAACAACAAAAACTATGATGTTTGGGAGTTTGAGATCCAAGCAGAGCTGAAGAAGAAGGAGGTACTGGAGTTGGTGGAGGGATCAGATGCTCACCCACTGGAATCAGAGAACTCGAAGGCAGCGAAGGGTTGGAAGATGAGGAGGGATGTGGCATCTGCAGAGATAATCAGGAGGTTAGATCTGAGTCAGTTTGCACATGTTTGGGGATATGAGAATGATCCAGATGCAATGTGGGAGAGGTTGAAGGACTTTCATATGGCATCTGGTTTGGGGAGTTTGGTTGCGCTGTGGGGGAAGTTCACAAAGTTTCCAAAGCTTGCACTCAATATGACACTCCATATGCACATCAGAGATCTACGCACCCTTGCTAACAAGCTCAGGAACCTTGGTGATCCCCCATTTGATGCGCTCATGATTGCTGTTCTGCTTGGTTCACTTCCCCAGACCTACAACTTGCTCATTGTCTCACTTGATGCACACCCACTGTTAATGAACCTTGACTTTGTGGTTGGACACATCCTGAATGAAGAAACTTGCCAGCACACTGACATAAATACTATTGGAGGCCGTAACACCGCCACCATGCTCATTACACACACAAAACCAAAACAGGATTGATCGACAATCAAGTGCTCTAAGTGTCACAGGATGGGGCACTATCAAAGTGAATGTACCAAAAACATCCCTGAAGTGCCTGCTGCCACTGCCACTGCCCTGCAAGTGAACTCAGCCATTGTTTTGGCCCAAAATATCAGGACCCTTGCATTTTAGGGGGAGCTCACAGTCAGGGGGAGCACATTAGTTTAGACTAGAATACACACTACCAAGTTACCCTACACTATGGAATATATATCTTTGCTTTGTTCTGCCCCACGCTCCATGCTCTGTCCTGCCATTGCGACCCTGTTCATTTCAACAAGTTACAACTACTAACTCCTTTTGGCACCTTGCAACTGGCAAACCTCAAGGAAGAACTACATGCTGCCAAGAATTGACTAACTCTTGATGACATCCCTGACCTGTTTTTACATGATCTAGAATTGGGATTGCTATCATTGTATACTGATGAAGAATTCCTTACTCCACCTTCTCCCCTTCTCAACTGTTATCACCTACCAATGCTGATTGGGAATCTACCAACACACAGTTACTGCTACTGGCTGATTACTGCTACTGCAACTGACTAAACCTCTCAAATTACTTCTGTGAATTTAAATACCTATTTACCAACAACAACATTACTGATGACTGACTAAAGAAGGAATTTGTGACCTGGTATGTTACCTACAATAACACTGAACTCTGGATATCACTACAGGAATACCACAGAACCTTAATGCCTGCCAATGCTGCACAACCCCACCTTTATACCTACCAGGAATGAAGAGCAGCAATAATTAAGCTGTATCCAGGAGTGGAAGAAGAAGTGAAGTGGCACTTAGCTGACCTTGAACAGTTCATTGCTGACACTTTGTGAAATGGTATACAGTCTCTGACTGCCTTTTCTGACTACTACCACCAGTTCCATGTAATCTTGACCTGGCTCATCAATAAAAGCAAGATGTTTCAAAACAAAGCACACCAACTCTTTTGAACAAAGCATACCAAACATCATTTGGCTACCAATCTTTCACTGACTGGAAATAATGATGCCCAATCACCATTTCACTGACCCTTACTTTATCAATAAAGTATACAACATTGCCAAGTCAGTGTTCTGGACTGATATCAGTATCACTACTGCCATCATCAGAGCACCACTGGGCTACCTGCCCAACCTTCTACCAATGTCTCCCTTTTATCTCCAAGCTTATCCCAGCAGCCTTACTCACAATGTGAAGAAAGAAGATATTGAAACTATCATCCAGTCTGCTATTAATGCCACAGTCAAATACCTCTCCACTATGGTCAGCAACAGCCAGTGCTTCCAAGGATGACTGCTAATGCAATCTGATGCTTGCCACTTCTGCAGTGAAGTGGGCCACATGATGGGACATGGTAGGTGTAATGATCTCAAAACCTACATCTTATGGGGATGCTGCCAACAGAACCACAATAATAAGGTAGTACTACTGACAGGCACTTGGATACCACAATACCCCAGTACTGAGTAAACAGTGGTTCAAGGACCATATCAATGAGTGGCACTGTCTTAACTCTAACAATATTGCTATCAGCAACCTTTCCTCTAATGCCAATTCTGATCCAGCTCAGCAGAATATCTAGCAGTCACTAGTCTATGAAGTCCTCCACCAAGGTTCTGACAACTCCTACATGCTAACATGCAACAATAGAATCAAAGCATGAGAAATAGAACTCAACCTTCTCAAACACCCTCACTGCCAAGTAACTGATGGTGATAACATTCCATGTACCAAAGCACCACTAGCTGATTATCACCCCTTACAGTCTAACACCATGGTAGGATCCAGCCAACCAACTGCCAGTATCCTTCCTTCTCTGACAGCTCCTTATCAAGGATCCACTAGTCAAGACCTGCTAAACCCTGATGACAGACCTCTGGTTGCTAAGAAGACTGTACTGCCACCTGCCCAGGACAAGGGCAAGGGCCATGCTACCAACACCATGAACTTGACTACCAATTCTGAGCACCCTTTTGCTGGACAACCTCAAGGGTGATCAACAATCCTTATCAATTGTGGCATTGCTAGACCCAACAAACTGACTGACAGAGCTTACAAGACCTTCTCACCCATTGCCAATATTGAAAAATAGAAAGCCCACACTACCAACATTCTCAACCAGATCCTTGAAACCCACACAGGTGATGATCAGTGACCTCCTTACCACTTCCTCAGAACTTTGGAACCAACTCAGGATCATAGTCACCTCAAAACATATGCTAGCCAACCATGACACCACAGTAGAAGATGTCTCTAATGACAGTACCAACAACACCTTACCACCCTGCCCTGTGCCTCAGACTCTAGCTATTGACAGCTCCAGTGGTAACATCACCCTGCACAGTAACACTAACCCCAAAGCTGTCTTCAACAATGCCTATATTGCAGAAGACCCAGTCAATACCTATCTCAAATTGTTACCACCTGACCAAGTTCCCAAAGTCCTCATTGTCACTAAGGAAACTGACTCTCTCCACTGATGATGTTGAGAATTCTCTGTGCATGTAACAGGGAGGTGAGAAGAACACACACCCAAAAACATACACCTGATGAGCTCCTAGACAGAAAATGCTGAGGGCCCTAGCTAGATTCCTGAGCACTTGAGTATCTCACCTGGTCTCAAAGGTGTCAGCAACAGTTGCAAGTATGATGAACAGATAGCCCTAGTCTTAGTGATCACAATGGTACTTACATGACCTCTATCAATGCAGAACTACAGGCTAGTGAAAGCAAGAAGTGATAAATGATAGGTCCCTTCAAGCAGGAACCAATGACAAGCAATAACAATAAACAATATGATAGATGATGATACAAGCAACAATATGGAGCAACAAACAATATGTACAGCAAACAAGATGGTGACACTGATGAGGCAGACTTCTCTTATAGCTGCAGTGAGAACTGCTGTGGTGATAGGGCTGGTGATGATGGTGAGAGAGTACTAGTAACTTAGATAATACCTGAGTGTGGCAAGTGACAATGCCTTAACAACTCTAGGAAAGAAAGATGGTAACAATGTCAAGAGTGGCAAAAGTTGTTGATGATAGTGACAGTGAGCTCTGAAAACTGAGGTCAATTTCCTTGTTGTTTTATTTACAGGTAAAGTACAGTATTTATACCATAGTGGTGACAGGTGGGCTCAATGCAGTGCTGGTAGCATTGATGAGCCCCAAAAGTGGCTAACAACATAAACACTACTGCTACTATCAAAACTATTAAAACACTCATTTTGGCCACCAAAAAACACATGATGTGCCTGTCACATGTCACATCACAGGACTTTCACATGACTTTCACATGCTCTTTTTCCTAAGGTATGTGACATCCAAACTCCACCAACATCACATGACTTCCAAAAAAATGGTCTTTTCAACATGTTTTGAGGCTCTCAACCTTCCTCAAGCTGTTTTTGAAAAATCTGAGTTGGTCATTTTCTTGTAGTATGTCTTCAAAAGTCCTATGCCAAGCGAAGTTACATATAAATGAGATTTGGTCAAGTTATACAACAGATTAGGTCTACAACAGTCATTTGCAATAAACATCCCCAGTTCATATAAATCTTATAATCTAATGTGACAGCATTCTCAGGAATAGTCTAAGTGACAAAATGACTGACTTAGATTTTTTAAAAATGGCTTGAAGAACATTGCAAGTCTCAAAAACATCTCAAAAGACAAAGTCATGTGATGTTAGTGGAGTTTGGATGTCATATACCTTATTTTGTCTCTATTGCTTATCATTTCACTATAGTTTCACTTATCAATATTACTTACACCTCCACTTATTGCAACACAAGGCAGAAAACATTACTAAAACACCTGCATTTCATTTTATTTTGACATTTTTCTTTCACTATTTTCCATTCTTAATGTGGTCCATGCTACTGCACCACAAAGCTACTTGAAACTATACCTACATCCACTCCCACAGATCTTAGATATTGTTAGTAGTATAAAAACCCATTGTTTGGACTAATAACTAGCAAATTTCTTCCCCATTATCTTGCTGTTAGTGCTCTGTGTTAAGATCTCAAAGTCTCAACCTGCATTATGCTTGTAGCAGGAGTTTGTGACCTCACCCTTTTGCTCTTCTCTCTCTACTGACAACATTTATTAGCAACTACAATTTTACCAGCAAACTACAATTTATCAGCGACTACAAACCACATACTTAGTGAACTTGAGCATATTTTCTTTCTCTCTGCAATTTCCAGGAGAGAGCATTAGCTCCACCTTACTGACTGCATTTACTCCCCCTTTAGCATCTTTCCATGCTGCTAGCACTCTGCTCAGCAGCATTAGCTCTCTATGACTGTGATTGTTAGTTTTAGCACCATTTTGCATTAACCAACATTAGACTACTGCTACTTTTCGCCTACTGACATCACTATCTTTACTGACTGTTGTTAAGGCTTGTGTATATCCATCTTGATCCCCTTCTCCTCCCTATTCCAGATTTCACATTATTACACCCTTTTGAATCCTTCCACAATCCTTGTACACACTCTCTTGGGTTTTGTGGCCAGTCTCTTTTGCCCCACTATGCACCTAGAGTGGGTTGGATGGTATCAGCATGTTGCCATATTCTCAAGGCTCACCATCAAGAAGTTTGTACTGCAAAGTATGCCAATATTCTGGTAAGTTTAACATTTCAACCTTTTGATAGCACTACTGACAGTTGTTATAAGGGTGACAATAATAATCCTTTCATGGAACTTGATGTGCTTCTTGCCAATATGGTTCTGTCAGTGTTAGTGCCAGTCAAGAGCAAGGGCAAAGGCAAGGAACAGGCATTGAAACTGTTATGCCTAAGAAAGTACCTGTTATCATCCCCAGTAAAAAAGCCAGGTGTTCCCTATGGTTCAGATCAGTTAAAATTGGACAATTCACTGTTGACCAATCTGGACTTATGTGCATCTGCAAATTTGGACATACATATACAGTATCTGTTAACATCAGTTCAGATCCATTGCAAAATTGGATAGTATTGGGCTACATCAGTCAAGAATAGTTTACAATTTCAAGCAATTCCTTTCATAGCCATTGGTTCACATCATAAAATTTCTAATTCCTGTATGTACTTTTGAAATGTATATTAAAAATCTTCATTTTACTCACCACTTGCAACCTAATCACCAAGTCTCTGGCCATCTGTAAACCACCTGCTGCTGTCTTCAAGCCCCTTCCTTTGCACATTGCTTCGTTGGTCTTGGCAGTTAATTTGCATGCTTTAAGTTCAGCTGTTTGTTGAGCTTCCCATGTTTGCAGGACATCCGAATTAGTGTCAAACAAACATGAAAAAACAAGACTCACATTTTTGTCTTCCTTGAGGAGAGTGGTATATGCACTCAACATGGCCTCTTAGTAGATGGCCCATGTTTCTCCACATAATCTTTCCCAAAAATATTTCTGTAGCAATGTTCAACATGAATCAAAGATATGTCTTAAAATGACACTCACAGTGCAGAGCAGCTAGCAAATTGGTATTTGAAGAGGTCTTTTTTGAGGGCACTGTTGAAGCATCTAATCAGGAAATCAGAACAGTAAATGTCTCATGAGAAGCATTGACTCACTTTTAATGCTCTGAGAAGCAGCAGATTCAAAGTTGGGCTTGCTGATGGTGCTGAGACTGGCCACACATGAAGCACTACCTGTCTTCACAGATCTGCTGAACAGTTTTTTAGACATGTTATCATCAATTATTGAATCACTCACAATGGGTTGACTAGATTAAGCTGCCAGTGGACAACAAAAGTCAGTGTCAAGGCCTCAAAAATTTCAATTATGCACACCTTAATTGGCATGAGAGGTGTACTAGTATCCACTCTTGGTATCTTGGCATCTGTGACAGGATGATTTGAAGTCAAGTTGCTCATATCAGGAGGATTTGATGCAACAGAGTGTCCATTGGCATCTGGGACAGGAGGTGATACCACCACTTACTGAGAATTGGCTGAAATTGGAGGATTAATATTGATTAGAGTTGGTGTGGATGCTACTGTGGTGGCAGGCTGAGTGTTCAGCATGGCAGAAGTATGGAAAATGTGGATAGCAGATCCAGTACTTGTTAGTGTGGTTGAAGGCTAAGTGGCTGGAGACTCTGTTAATAAGGCTAGTAGACAAGCATTTAAATGACCATATCAGTATACATACTGGTAGTGACCTCAACCAAACATACCTGGATCAATCACTGCAATGGAACTTGAGGTGAGTGGGGATGATGTTGAAGAGCTACTTGCTGAGAGTAATGAGCCATCACTGTCCTGAGAACCCTCAATGCTAGAAGCAGAGGCAGATGATGTGTTTGCTGATGTGAGCCTCAGTACTTTTTCAGCTTTGATGAGAATGTTTATTGATGGTGCTTCCTTGCATTTCACTCCCTCTCTTGTTCCTTCCACCATGTGGTCTCTTGCCTTCTACTTGATGCCAGGCTCCTCTTTTATTTTTATCTTACCTTTCTCATGTCCTCACACCCATCCTGCATAATTATCAGTAGCCAAATGATCAGCTTTCCAATCACCCTCACATAATGCCAACTCAGAGCAATGCTTGTACATCTCATCGAGATAGTACTGCTATGCTGATGCTGTACACTGTCTCCAGGTTGGTGGTGCTATTCCTTCACTACTCATTTGCTTTCACACCTGACAAGCAAAAAAGCAAAGGTCACTGGCCTTTTGTTCACTGATGGAAATGCCATCTTCATCCTGAATATAAGCAAGTGAGTCTCAGTTCCCTTCCAGGCCTTTCTTTCATGATTATCCAGACTGATGAAATCCTGCAGTATCACTCCTTTTGCTTTTAAGATGATTGGCCCAGTCTTTGGAAAACTATATGGTGACACATAGATAGTCCTCACACTTGTGACTGGGGTGAGTAGAGGGCAATGTGCTGAGTTTGCCTAATACATCTGAGGTAATGACATGGTCAAGAAGACAATCATATGCTGACCTGTGTGCTGATAAGTACCTTTCCATTCATAAATGTGTGAGCCAACATACTGAATGCTTTTAATCTCAGTTTTATACTTTATATTTTGTTCCCAAAGCTCCACATAGGCCTGATTTCCTGATGCCAATAGAACATTGTGTGATGCATCTTGAAGTAATAGTACAAAGCCCATTTGATTGTGTGACTGAGAGTGCTCAGGCTGAATCAGATCTTAGCAGATCATAAACTTTATTTCATCAAGTGATTGGCTGACCATTAGTGTGGCTGGTGGCATAGGTGTTGGTGCTGATGTTGACATCCATGATCTGTGACTTATGGAATCTTCTTGTGTAAGTGGTGGTGAAAATGCACTGGGAATTTTGCTGAACATCAGTGGTGTCTGCATTGCTGGGCTAAAGGGTGTCATGGTATGTGGAGGTGTGCTAGAATCCTCTTGCATGAGCATAGTGCAAAACATGTCCAGAAAAAGGAAAACAGTTTTTTTTCCAATGAGTTTCATGTGAGTATTTTTGGTCTTATGTTCATCTGGGTTCAGTTTTGACTAGTTTTATACAGTCATGGCAGATGCTGCTTTACCCTCACCACAGCTGAAACCCACCACTACAGTTCCCATGTCAAGGTCTCCTGTCATAGAACATCATCAACATTTAGCTCATGCCAGTGCAACCCATGCCAGCTGAAACATTCTGCAGTATGTTCTCAGATCCATCTACCATTAAATGACTTCCTCTGACATGTTGACAGGGTGTATACTCCAGGGGGGATGCTTGAGTCTCAAGAGGAGTCTCATAAAAAACATGCCCAACTCATCTGATGTTGAGTTCATCAAGGTGTCATCATCTCCTGATAATGTGTCACCAGCTCAGAAGAAGCAGAAACTTATGACAACTATAAGTACAAAGACCAACAGTCTCAAAATTTTATACAAGCATCTTGACATCTTAGGTGCCAAACTTGTGGAGACATCAAGGGAGCATGATGAATTAGAGAAGCAGCTAATCTATATACAGGAGCAGTGGAGCAATGCTGAGAAAGACCTTATGACAGTATGAAATAAGCTGGCAGAGGTGTGAAAACAGTTGAGGCCAGCCAATTCTGATATCCACCATCTTCACATACTTGTATACACATATGGAGAGAAGCTAATTGACCATGGTCCTGGTCATGTTAAATGTCTATGTTTATCTACAGATAACTAGATTATATCATTCTCTTCATTGTCAATTTCATGAATAGTGTCTGCAATCACTGCCATGTCTGTCAATTTGTTCCCATATAAAGTATCTAGAAAGTGTGGGAAATGGTTGAGCTTTATAGTTGTGTGGAATGACAGCAACCACTGATTGAATCCTTTTAGCAGGAATTACTCTGAGTACTTCATTATTATGAATTTTTGTGGCAGACCATACAGTGGCACATGAATCAATAAAGGGATTCTCATCATGATCACTGTATAAGGACACAAGAGAGCCAAGGTTTTGATCTTTTTCTTCTATCCAAATTCTGCATTGAAAAAATTGCACTTCTGCAAACAGTATTTTCCCATTGAGATGAATCTGTTACATTCACAGATTAAGACCAAGTTGAGATCTGGACATAATAACCATTGGCATACCTTGGCACAACATGAATGTCTTATTTTCTCAGCATCTTTAGTCCTTTCTTTCCATGCTGAATGGAGGATTTGCCCTGTAAAAAGTTGTAACCATGCCCATTTAGTGATCTTTGGTCCTTTCCAGCTAGGAGGTGGTAGATGTCCTAATTTGGCTTCACATTGAATGATGTATGACTTGATGACATTGCCATGTAGCCCAAATAGGACCTTTCCATACTCTTTTTTGGCCTGAAGCAGGATAAATCCATCACTAATATCAAGAGAACCCTGCAGATGAAGTGGGTCCTTTGCTTGGCACTTGAGCTAAGGGAATGTGTCTAGAAGAGCATTGACTTGGGCACAGAGGAGGCCACAATGAGATAGATTTTGAAATGGGTCTGATGGCTGCCATATTTCTAAACCAAGATCTCCAATTATATGCTCCATAGTCCAAGTTGAATAAAGAGGAGCAGGCCTAAGCCACACTATTTCTTTTGAAAGGTGGGCCACTGCATGGGTCATATTATATAAATCCAATCTTCAAAATTCAGGTGAAATTCTTTGACAAGCATTTGAGCATATAGAAGCTGGTACCAAGTGATAGTGTGTTGATGGAGAATTTGTACCACTTGGACCAATTGATAGAAGTTTTGCCAATACTAATGGGGCAAGATATTGTGGAGAAGGGCAGGAGTCAAACCACACATATATCCCTGCCATTCCTTGGCTTTGTATCCACTTGTAATTTTCAATGCTATGTTGGAGGATGGTCATAAGAGCCAGGAAGATATGGCCTGGTCTTCTCAACAGCAACACCCTGTATCTGCCACACAGTAGGAGTTAGGACAGTCCAAGGCCAGTTGTGAGAAGTGTTGGTATCAGCACATTGGAATGTTCTCTGCCATAATGTGGGAACAAGATCACCAAAATTGAGATTGAGTACATGCATCACATCACCAGGAAAACCTAATGGAAATGGCAGGCAATGTGGAATATACTGATGGTAAAAATTGCTGTATCCTTCCATCTCTATTTGTAATCAGTGGGATTGTGGAAATTGAGTAGATACCAGAGGTTTTGATGATATTCTTTAGAAGAAGGATTTTGAATGCTTTATAGATGGGGCTCAGGCCAAATCTGCTATCCCTCCCCCATCATCCAAACCTCCTACCATGCCCACCTCTCATATTCCACAACATATAGCACACCCTACCTCTAACACTCTCCTCATTGTCCCCTTAGCTTGGGATCTGCCTTCTACAGACAATCAAGTCCAGCATTATGAATGCATGCTTGAGCTTCTCAACTCTCTTGTAGCACACATCATCAGGCACCAGAGGAAGGGCCTTAAACAAGCCCATGACATCTCTGAGTCTCATCTGTCTACCTTCATGGTTGGTTCAGGCAATGGAGCATGCTGGTTTGTCTCTATCAGGAGCACTGATTAGCAGATTGGTGAGGCCCTCATGGTCATTAAAAAGCGCATTGCCAAGCAGTGTATGCATGTACCATGGAAGCAGCACTCAGGCAATGCTGCACCAGCTGTTGCTAACCCATCTCCTTCTCAGAATCCTGTATTGTCCACCCCTATTTCACATAGAGGCACTACACTGTATAGTACTTAACCTCCCTTCGGACGTCCATTTGTATGGCATGAGACAGAGCCGGCGGATCTGCTCAGCAGACAAAATACAATGTATTGTAGTGAACGTGGGAGCAGACACCTAAAACATCAATAATAGGGTGTGAGTGGATCTGCAGGGACCTACATTGTAGCAAGAATGACAGTGGAGCAGATGCTATACATTGTAGTGATTGAGACCCAGGAGTGGATGATAAATAGTCAGTAAA
>JAGGAW010000105.1:0-19707 GCA_017657375.1 Termitomyces sp. T27 | reverse complement strand
TGATCATGTTTCAAGTTCGAGTTGCAAGTTGCACTTTCTGATTTTTCTGATTTCGAACACTTCTAAGCGATGGTAGTACTTTGTTTCCGTGCGAGTTAACGTTGCCATGTTTTCGCTCGTACTTACTACATACGAAGTCTCTCATCCAATTTCTGGTAACGGTTGCGCGTTCTCATGTTTCAAGTCGGGTTCAAGTTGTACTTTGTGATTTTTCTGATTTCGAATCGAGGATGCGACTTCTAAGCAATGATAGTACTTTGTTCCCTGCGAGTTGCCATGTTTCATCATACATACAAAATTTCTCATCCAATTTCTGGTATTTTCTGATTTCGAACCTCGGAACACGTAGTTAAATTTAGTACAGATACAATGATATGTATTATTGGTAAACGTCGTGTCAATGTAAGATTAAGTTTGGCTCATGCCCTGCGCGTCAAAGCGCTGAGTCAGTGGTGTGCAGATAGCAAATTTGGATGGTAGGGAGCTATTGTAGGTGGGTGTGGTTGTGTTGTAGTACGGATATACGCTGAGCAGTAGGTGTGTGTGTGCTGTGAGGTGAAGAAGAACCGCCGTGATACACGGATAATAAAGATAAGTGGAAAGACAATGACAGTGACAGTGAATGATACGTATACATGGGTGTGAGTGAGTGAGTGAGCGCATGGGGATTCGAAGATTTGTGAGTCCCAGAGGAAAAGAAACGAAATCCTACGAAATAAGGTTACACTCCTGCGGCGCGTGGTATGACAAGGAGGGCCGGGCGCGGCGCAGCCTATGCCACTGACTCGTTGTGCGTGCGTGGCACGACTTGAGAGGGGAGAAGGGGGAACAACTTGAGATACACCATTCACGACGCACAATCCGAATCGACCATCTCCCAGTCGTCGAGTGCGATCCACGACGTCTGCGGCGCAGTCGCGTCGTGCATGAGCACGTCCCCCTCCTCATCCTCGCCGTCCGCGTCCCTCTCGGCGTCCGCGGCACTCGCGACGAGGCGCTCGAGCTCCATGGTCGCGCTCATCATGGACACGGCGAGGTGGGGGCCCATGCGGAGGATCTTCTGGCCCTCGGGCGAGCCGCGCATGCGGGTCTTGAGGGCCTTGCGGTAGAGGTCTGGCTCGGGGCGCGAGCGGGGGAAGAGGGGGCGGCTCGGGAGGGGGGTGCGTGTGGGGGCGAGGGGGGAGGTGTGCCGGGGTTTGGAGGGCGTGGGGGGCAGAGGGGCCGAGGGTGGTGGTGGCGGTGGTGGTGGGAGGGTGACGGGCTTGGAGACTTGTTGGCGGGCGGGGGTGCGGCGGATGGTGGTGGGCTCGAGGGAGCGGCGGCGGCGTTGGAGGGAGCGGGTGTAGGGGACGGTGAGGGTGACTGTGGCCGTGGCTGTGGTGAGGTCGAAGTATGACTCGGTGCGGCGGAGGGCGGTCGCTGTGGGCATGGACACGCGCGGAGCCTTGGCGGGCGGACACGAGAACGACGACGTCCGTTTCCGGGGCGCAAGAGGAAGAGGCAGCACGAGCAGCGACATTTCAGTGGAAGCTGTGTGCCTCATCTCCAGTCTGACTTTATTTATGCCCAGGCGGATTCACTTGCCGACCGATTCCCGGATCATCGCGATCGAAAGTGGTGGCGGTGCCCGAACCACCCAATGCCGAGTCATGCCGTCACCCGCCTCCACCGAGAGCCTCGAGGCCATAACACACCTCTCAGTGACTCACTCTGCGCTGCACAACACAGCCAGCTGACGCCCCCACGCCTACACCTCGCCCACACATCCCGCAACACACATTCCGTATTCGTCGTCGCTAAGCCACGCGTCCATGTGCCCGCTCCCCACCCACCCCGGTTCCGCGCTTCTCGCTCCACTAATATGTATTCCTCGATTCTCGATTCTACGCCATCACAGCAACACAATCACCATCACGATCCCATGATACATATATGGGTTCGAGGGTCGCTGCACACAAGTGATATTTATGACAGAATGTATTGATGACGCGTTGCACACCGTACTTGTAGTAGTGCTCATGGATCCACATATCCAAATCCGCCTCAGCATCCCCACCGCTTCATCCCAAAACAGCTCTCAACGGCTCCTTGTACATCCCCAAATCGGCTTTCCTCTTGTCATCCCCGCCATCACACCAGATATAGAACAAAGACGCACTCGGCGGGGCGCGCTTGAATTGCCTTTCTGGGGATCTCAGGGTCATATGTAGGCTTATTGAGTGAGGGCTCGGAGCTGATCCAAGGTTCAAAGACAAGCGCTATTCCGGATGCGGAACTACGGGGGTTAACCGGGAGCTGAGGGGTACTTTGTTTCCAGAACAACACCAAGTCCAATGCCAACCAGCGAACAAAGACGCGTACAGCGTAGCTTATCGGATACTTATGCTTAGCGTTGATGTCGATCGCCTGAGCCCGAAGATCCAAAGGTCGATCTTGCGCTTCTCTCCTCACACAAACGCTTTTCCGGATCCGGAAGTCGTTGCCGCTCGGGAGCTTCGAGTACTTTAGAGTGCTTTGGGAACGACGCCCGCCCAACTTGCCTAAATCTACATTAGCGCACGGTCGCCGAGGGGATCATTGTTAGCGAAGTGATGCAACTTCCATTCACGTTGTACCTCACCGAGCGGCGGGTGGGGTGGGGTGGTGGGTGGAGTATCTTGAGCATAATTATGCGACGAGCGAGGAGCCGAGATAAATCACTGTTTCTAGTAGATCTCGGAGGAATCATCCCCAGAACCCACGAGGAAATACTGGCCCGGGATGTGGCGCTCCTCTTGTCATCTCCGCCGTCATACCGGACTTCCATGGAACAAAGACGCGCAGGGCGGCCGGGAGCGCGCTCGATTGCCTTTTGGATATCGGGTCATACACAGGCTTTGTTATATACAAGCTTCGAGTCGATCACACCCCCCTTTGTCAAATGAGAACCGAATTCGAAAGGTTATCTAATCTCGCGCTTCGAAGGTCGAACACATCGAACGCTTTTCTAGCGGGGATACCGTAGAAGTCGAGACTACATCAGATTCAAAGCGAGGTGAGGCGCTCGGTGTCATCCAAGCTTCAAGCTTCGAGGTACATGCGCAGCTGAGGGAGGGGAGGCACTTTGTTTTTAGAACAACGGCGCGCATTGACAAGTCCGAATCCACATTAGCGCCCGCGCCCGGGCGCCGTGGATCAATGTTCAACCTTAACGTCGATATGTCGGGCCCCAGTGATGGCTCTTCCATTCACGTTGTCACCGGTACCGTCGCTCGCGCTCGCGCTTTCGTGCCTTCGGGCTCGGAACCCGAGATCGGTGGGTGGGTGGGTAGATGTACAACAAAGTACGCGTACGGCGGGGCACGCTCGATTGCCTTCGGCCGGGCGGGATCTGAGCTCGAGGCGAAAAGGCTAATCTTGCGCAAGATAAATCACGGTAGATCTCGGAGGAATCGTTGCCAGAACCACGATCGAGGAAATACTGGCAGTCCAGGATGTTCGTGCGCCACGTATACGTACACACACAAAGTTCTGTGACTTTAGTGTGTTACCTTCCTCCGAATGCATAGACATTATATGTACACGTCACGAGAGATAAATCACTCGACGACGCAAACTGCTTCTCCATAGAGCTCCTCGGGTCAAGTTTTCTCTCCGGCCGACACGCCGAACAGCAGTGGCGCCGTCCGAGTCTCGCACACCACCCAGATTGGCGCTCCTCCGCCATCGTACCGGACTGCGTGGAGCGCGCTCGATTACCTTTTGGATATACCGTGTCATAGGCTTTGTTACAAGCTTCCAGTCGATCGTCCCCCCCCTCTATCGAATGAGAACCGAGCTCGAGGGTCCAAGCTCGAAAGGTTATTTTTATTTAATCTCGCGCTGCGCTTCGAAGGCCGAACACACTGAACGCTTTTCTGGCTGGGATACCGTAGGGGTTGGAACTACATCAGATTCGAAGCGAGGCGCTTCGTCCAAGCTTCAAGCTCCGAGCCTCGAGGTACATGCGCAGCTGAGGGGGGCACTTTGTTTTTAGAATAGCACCAGTGCGCATTCGCAATTCCAAATCTACATTAGCGCCCGCACCCACGGCCGGGCGCCGTAACATGTCGGACCCCAGTGATGATTCTATTCACGTTGTCACCGGTACCGTCGCTCGCGCTCTCGTGCCTTCGGCCTCGGAACTCGTGTGGGTGGGTGGGTACACAACAAAGTACGCGTACGGCGGGGCACGCTCGGTTGCCTTTGGCTGGTCGGGATCTCAGGTCATAGGCTCAAGTTACTCAAACAACCTTGATCGCCCCTTCCCCTTCCCGAGCTCGAGGCGAAAGGTTAATCTTGCGCAGCACCAACGCCTTCCCAGATTCACTTCGGGAGCTTGTTTCCAGCTTGAGCGCGCACGAGAACAAGAACAAATCCGTGTTTGAGTAGCGTTCGGTCCGGGCGTGTCGACATGGCATTGGGAGTGATTCCATTCATGTTGTCCGGGCGGGGCGGGTGGTGGAGTGTCTTATATTATGCTCGACACTGGCAGATGGAATATGCGAGGATCGAATCGACTCGGAGCCGAGATATCAATTTCTGTCGGAGGAATCACTTTCTACGAGTCAAGCTAGGGACGTCCGGTAATGCGCCACTGCTAGTAACTTCATGTATGTATACTTCGCAAAGCTCTCGGGGAAAGGAGCGCTACTAGACAGGGTTTTCGTAGAGATCTAAGTAAGTACTGCTCAGGGAACGACGCTTCCCCTCGTAGCACGTTGGGCTCCACTGGCATATGCATGTGGAGCGGTATAAGGGGACACGGGTGGGGAATCGACGTTGACGTGCACATCGATTCCATTCGCGTTGTCACCGGTACCCTTAACTCTGTAGCGCTATTACTTATCCGGGCCCGAGGCCTGCGGTGGAGTCGTGTCTTCTATAATTGTGATTGTGGTTGATAGACTGAGGATAATGCACTAACGCGAGGAGGGTTAAAGCAGAGTCGGGCGGGCGGGATGTTAATGCCAGTGCGCCACTCCGGGAGGCATGTAGACTTGGCGGCGTGCAAGATTGATTAAACTGTTAATTTGCCTTTGTGGACCAGCATGATCTTGAAAATACTACTGCCTTGACGCATATATCACAAGTCAATAAACATCCAGACAGGGGCAAGATTTTCGCAGATCTGTTTCAAGTTTCAGAAATTCTGAAAAGAATAGCATGATACTTCCCCTCGTACTAAGATTACTGACAATTGCCACCGGAGAGAGGCACCTCCTCTGGACGAAGTCTGGGGTGAGAATCGACGTTGACGTCGACATACACCCCGCGTGACTGTCAATTTCGCAAGGTTTTCGCAGATCTGCTGTTCAAGTTTCAGAAAATTTGGAAGGAAATAACATGATGCTTCCCCCCGTACTAAGATCACTGACAATTGCCACCGGAGAGAGGCACCTCTGGACGAAGCCTGAGGTGAGAATCGACGTTGACGTCGACATCCGATCGTGTGACTGTCAATTTCGCAAGGGTTTCGCAAATCTACTGTTCAAGTTTCAGAAAATTTGGAAGGAAAAGCATGTTGAGATCATCACTGACAATTTCCATGGAATACTTACTCACCCCCGGGCGAAGCCCGGGTGGGAATTCATGCTGACATCGGCATCCCGCAGCGCGTTGACTGTCAAATTTCAATTTCCCTGCGAATTCGTAGACGTATATCAGGATGATCAAAATTACAATCGCAAGATCACAAGTCAAATAGGCATACTTATCTCTAGAAATCAGACATCAGGAGATCAGGGACAGAAGTCTCCGCGGATCTGCCAGATTTCAGGAGACTTTATAACCCGGAAAAACTCTAAACTTCCTCCCACAACATGTTGAGAAGATTGGTGCTGGTTGATAGTGAGAATGACAATCAGCGCGGAATTCCAAGGAGTACTCTCACAGGTCCATATGCATGTGAACATGTCAAACATAGCCTATAGCTTTTTCATGAGTACATACAATGTCCATGCGCATGCGTGACATCGATTCCTTAAAGTACGCGTAACTTGCTAATTCAAGCACCAACGAAACGAAACGAATCGGGATAATTAGCTAAAGTGGCTACTTCTGGAACTGAGCCAATATTTCATCAGTATTCATGAACCTCGTTGTGTTGAGGTCGAAATCTATACATGATACGAGACAATGCTTTAGTACCCTACATGGGGACGAAAGCGGATGAAAACTGAAACGCACCATCGCGGATAGTAGTGATGTTCCCCCTCTTCAGCTGGAGCACACTGCGATTCTCGAGTGTGTACCTCGGCCAGTTGTCTATGCACGACACAGGATACAAAATCAGGGACAGGGGGAAGAGATGAAGGACTCGCATGGACGCACCGCCAGGGTTCAGCTCATTAACAAACGTCAACCAGTGATCAAGCATCGTATCCGCGAAATCGTCCTCGACCGCTGCTTCACCTGTAGGTACCTTGAAAATAAGCGGTAATTCTGACGCGTGCGCCACTGTCCCATCGTTCGAGTTAGCTCAACGCCGCCACCGAACGATCGCAGAATGAACGGGCGCGCACCTCCAAGCGTGATATTATCCCCTGGAACAAACTCCGCAAACAGGTACGTAAACACATTCTGAACCGGCGCCGCGTGCTCGAAGAACAACCTCCGAGGCGCAAGGAACATCTCCGCCGTGTACCATGCCTCTCCGCGGTTGAACAGGTCGTTCGTCGTCGCGAAAGGTACTTGGATCGTTGTGGGGAACAGGTCGAACAAGGTGTCGAACGTGGGCTGGGTGACAGTCGAATTATCGATCAGGAGCGCGCGGATGAAGGTCTCGAAGTCGGTGTTGGAGGCTGCTGTGCTGCGCGGAGAGAGGGGGAGGAGGGACACGGAGAAGGACGTGCCTTCGTTTAACTAGATCGATACTCGTTGAGTTTCGGGAGATGTAGAGAGAAAGGTGATGTGATGATACAAACGTTTGTGCCGGCGAGATATGCAACATCATGGCGGAACTCGCCTGCCTTGATGCGCGTCGATGCACGGGTGGGAGCAAAACTTCCAGGTGGGCCGATGGAGGGCTGCCAGAGCTGGTCGTTGAGCGTGGACCGGATCATTGAATTGCTAATTGATAAGAGTGTCTACAGGGCAATGTAAGAAAGCGGAGCGCAGAGAAGGAAGGGAGAACAGCAAACCTCGAATGACACGGCCTGAAGACATGCGACCGCATCGGGTCCTGCGGTGCACCCTGTGTTGGCAAGGAGGCGGCCGAATGGCTTATCAGGCTCGTCATAAACGCTTGCGGGGGGCGAGGTTTTGCTGTACATCATTTCGTTACTTCAGTCCTCTTCGAAGACTCGATGGCCAATGAGGACATACAAAGGACCGACAGGGGATTCCGCCAAACCAGCTCGGAAAAGATTTCTGGAAGCAGGATAGATGATGTGCGCTTCGACGCTACCTGCACCAGCAGACTGAGCGGAGTTAGGACTTCAAAGAAACGACGAGGGGCAGTTTTAATGAAAGATAGTACCTGGCCCCAAATTGTAACCTGAGAGTCAAAGATGAATGAGCATACACGCCCGATTAATTTAAGGGTTCGTGACACATTAACATACCTTATCTGGATCTCCACCAAACGCTGCTATGTTGTCCTGTACGAATTCCAGAGCAAGACGTTGGTCCAGCAGTCCGGCGTTTAGGTCCTCGGGTGCGACGCTCGCGCTGGAAAGCTGGAAATGGTGATTCAATAGATGAACGGAGATGATTCAAAGGGCAAGCTTTGCGCACGAATCCAAATGTGTTGACGCGGTAGTTGCTGAGTTTCTAGAATGAGTAATTTGGGACTGTGTACTTATTGAAACGTACATGGATACGAAGACAATTTGACGCTGAGTGGCTACGCTGCGTTGAAGGATACCTAGTCCAAACAGTGAAAGACGAAATTATAAGAGAAAGGAAGGGGCTTACGAGTAGGATCGTATAAGGGGTCTGAAGCAGCACTATTAGGTGTAATGAAGGCTCGATATGGTTAATCAGGGCTGAGAAAAAAGGAACCAACCCAGATGTATATTGGCCACCCTACGTTCAAGGTGAGTTACAGTAATTCAAGGAAAAAAACAGTGGAAACTTACATGAATCCAAACTAAAACAGGTAAACCGGCCGTAGAGGACGTTCCATTCGGCCTGAATACCTGTATATAAACGCATATTAGATCAACTAGCTTCAAAACTTCATTCAAATCACACACATTGAGAAACAAACAATCCTCCGCGATTGGGGCGCCTAAGCTACGCGAGGGAAGCTGTGGACAAGCGTTGCCGAATGTCGACGCATTCACCACCTCCGCATCTGGGGCTGCAGCGGGGACAGGGACGGGTGCTTTGAACCGTAAAGGACCGACAGGGGCCTGGCCATATCGAATGCCGATCCACTTCTCAATACCTTGCGGTGTGGATACACCACGGAATGTACCTATGCTTGTACGGACATCCAGGGATTCTGGAACGGCAAGCACAAGAGTTGTGATGGCTAGAGCCAGAAGAGTGGGAAGATGGCGAAGCATCGTGGGATAGTTAGAATGCGCTGAAGGGAGGTCGGGATGTCTTTATGCTCGTCATTAGAAAGCCAGAAATATGAAGGCTCTATTTTTAGGTGCCGAATCAATAAGAGTGCTATGACGCGTTGCTTCTTCTCAGAGCTGCGCCTGACCACGTGGGCGTGTTCATGAGACAAAGCATGCCTGGACAGACGGTGAGAATGTTCTTTTTTCTGAACTAATGTGGGAAGGCATTCATAAACTTGTAAACGATATGTATAGTAGAAATAAGACTCACGGAATATAGAGCCAAAGTAGTTCCAGGCGTTCGGCCGCCTGACACCAAAAACTATTCTTTCGTTTTGCTTACGTCTTTGCATTGGCCGAGCTTTGTTAAGTCAGGAAAAATAAGGAAGAAAACTGAGGATAGAGTCACTTAGTCCATCATATTCTAACCGCTTGAGTTCAAAATGTTGCGACTGCTTTCAATCCAACGACATAAGTGGCTCCTTGAGACCCTGTATGTCATGTCCTTGTGTGAGCTCTAGCGCACCAAGGCGCACCACTGCTTCGAAGGAATGAATAGGTGTCATCAATTAAGGCGCATGAAAAAGTGAGTAGTAAGTCACTCGTTGTACAAAGTATGTGCAAGAACTGGCAGGACTCGGATGTGTATTAATGAACAAGCTCAGGCGGGATACAAGCGAGATGGTCGTAAGAAACAACTAAGGAGTCCGAAATCCGACATCCATCGTGTGATGTAAGTATCAGAGTGATAGTATTAAGAATGACATTGACCAGCATAAAATTGCCCGCAATAGGGGGGCGCCTGAGCTGTCAGAGGGGAGCTGGGACAAGCGTTGTCGAATGTCGACGTGTCCACCATCTCCGTATCTGGGCTGCACGGGGGATGGGGACGGGCGCTTCGAACCCGTCACGGTAAAGGACCAATGGGGGCCTAGCCATATCAAACACCAATCCACTTCTCGATACCTCGCAGTGTGGATACACCACGGAATGTACCTACGGTTGTATGGACATCCAGGAATTCTGGAACGGCAAGCACAAGAGTTGTAATGGTTAGAGCCAGAAGAATGGGAAGATGGCGAAGCATCGTGGGATAGTCAGAGTGCGAAGGGAGGTCGGGATATTCTTATACTCGCCATCAGCAACTTGAAGTCAGGCTCTATTTTGAAGTGCTGAATTGCCATGACGCGTTGCTTCGAATTCTTCTCAGAGCTGCGCCTGACCACGTGGGCGTGTTCATGAGACAAAGTATACCTGGACAGACGGTGAGATGTTCTTTTTTCTGAACTGATGTGGGAAGGCATCCATAAACCTGTAAACGATATGTGTAGTAGAATATGACTCACGGAATATAGAGCTAAAGTAGTTCTAGGGGTCCGGCCGCCTGACACTTTTGTAAAATTATCCTTTCGCTCTTCGCATCGGCCGAGCTTTGTTAACAAGTCAGAAAATTAAAAAAATAAGAAAGAGACTGATGATAGAATTACTTGATCCATCGTGTGCGCCCGTTTATAATCTGACTGCTTTGTATTCAGCTGCACAAGTAGCTCCCTTGCATGGCATCAGTCCCCGGTGGAAACTCCAGCGTACCACTGCTTCGAAGAAATACTAGTAGGTGCCATCAATTAAGGTACATGAAAAAAGGATGAACGTGGGACATTGCCAGAGATGAGTAGGTGATAGTAACATTATCGAGACCATACGACATTAACTATATGCTGCACCTAACCTAGGAATTTCACAATGCTGGCCTGAACTCACCAACATTCATCGTGAACCTAACTTGCAGAGCAGCGGGAATGTATTTCGTTCTGCCGATGTAAATACACGAGAGCGATTGGCGACATTGCGAGGATAATTAAAGATACCTCAGATATCAGAGAGTACTATCAAGTCAATTATGCATGCTAATTGAACACGCTTGGAACACACCATCCCAAGCTTCATGTCAGTGCTGATTGACCGTGATCACTGACCAATGAACTCAGTTCACACCACCTCGCAACTCAAATACTTGGTAACAATGAAAACCAAACAGATTGGGACAATACTCCAGTACAGTGTTGTTAACGGCTACTTCTGGAACTCAGCCAACACCATATCAGTGTTCAAGAACCTTGTTTTGTCGAGGTCCCAATCTACAGTGATATGAATGTCTGTCACTCACAAGAGAAAGTCGAACACAGGGTGCTCACCATCGGGTATCGTAGTAATATTTCCCCTCTTCAACTGGAGGACGCTACGATTCTGAAGGGTGTACCTTGGCCAATTACCTATGCAGGGTCCCATGTCACAAGCATAGAAGAGAAGAGAAGACAGGGGGCAACGAGCGCACCTCCAGGCTTCATCTCGTGAACGAACGTCAACCAGAAATCAAGCATCGTGTTAGAAAAATCGTCCTCGACTGCTGCTTCACCAGTGGGGAGTCTGAAGATGAGCGGTAGCTCTGACTCGTGCTCCACTGTTCACATTAGCTTGAGATTAATACCAAATAACATCGCGGATTCATCACAGATTAAAATTTACTGTAGTACGTACCTCCAAGCGTGATATTGTTCCCCGGAATGAACTCCCCGAAAAGGTAAGCATACACGTCTTGTACTGGCGCTGCATGCTCGAAAAACAGCCTCCTGGGAGCAAGGAACATCTCAGCCGTATACCACGCCTCTGCACGATCGAACAGCTCGTTACCCGTTGCAAAGGGTACTTGGATCGTTGGAGGGAACAGCTGATCCAAGCAGTTGAACGTAGGCTGTGTGATCGTTGAGTTATCGATCAGGAGCGCGCGGATGAAGGTCTCGAAGAGGGCGTTGGAGGCAGTGGTCGTGCGTGGGTGGAGAGGGAGGAGGGAGGTAGCGAAGCGTGTTCCTTCGTTTACCTGAGGCGAATATCAGTCGATTTAATAAAAACGATAGAAGGAAAGGTGAGATGATACTGATACAGACGTCGGTGCCAGCGAGATACGCAACATCATGTCGAAACTGCCCCGCTTTAATGCGCGTCGATGCACGGGCGGAAGCAAAGCTCCCTGGTGGACCAATGGATGGTTGCCAGAGCTGGTCGTTGAGCACGGACTGGATCATTGAGTTGCTGACTGATAAGAGTTTCTGCATTTGTTGAAGTCAATTGCAAGCCCACAAGGTGAGAAAGAGAACAGTGAACCTCAAAGGGCACGGCCTGAAGACATGCAACTGCATCGGGTCCTGCGGAGCACCCTGTATTGGCAAGGAGGCGGGCGAATGGCTTATCAGGCTCGTCATAAACACTGGCGGGGGGAGAGGTTTTGCTGTCCGTCATGTTACTCCAACCCTCTTCAGAGACTCAACCCCAATAAGATGACATACAAAGGGCCAACAGGAGATTCTGCTATAGCAGCTCGAAAGAGCTTTCTGGAAGCGGGGTAGATGATGTGCGCTTCGACACTACCTGCACCAGCAGACTGAGCGATGTTAGCTTTCCGAAAAACATCGAAGGAAAGCCTTGATGCAAGGTACCTGACCCCAGATTGTAACCTGAGAATCAAATACAAATGAGTGCCCGCGCCCGATTCATTCATGAATTTCGTGATACCTTGTCGGGATCACCACCAAACGCTGCAATGTTGTCCTGCACAAACTCAAGGGCAAGACGTTGGTCCAGCAGTCCGGCGTTCAGGTCCTCGGGCGCGACGCTCGCACTAGCAAGCTGGAAATGGTAATTAAAGAAGTGAACGGAAATGGATACTAAGATAAGCTCTGCGCACGAATCCGAATGTGTTGACACGGTAGTTGCTGAGTTTTCTGGGGTGAGTGATTTAGTCCTGTGTACTTGGAGCAAGTGCATACATTGATACGAAGATAATTGGACGCTGCATGGTTACGCTGCGTCGAATGATTCCTAGTCTGAACAGTGAAAGAAGATATCAGAAAAGAAGGTGAGGCTTACGCGTAGGATCATACAAGGCTTCTGAAGCAGCTCTATTAGGTGTAAAAAGGGTCAGCGTGGAGTACCGAGAGTTGAGAAAGAGGGCACCGACCCAGACGTATATTGGCCACCCTACCTTTGAGGTGAGTCATAAATTTATTTCCAAGAACACGGAAAACCCACATATACCCAAACCAAAACAGGAAAACCAGCCATAGAGGACGTTCCATCTGGTCTGAACACCTATATACATCAGAACAATCAGTTTCAAATACTCGTTGGAATCCTGATCGAAACACACATTGAGAAATAAACAATCCTCCGCGATAGGCGCGCCCAGAGGCGCACCAAGATCAGTTGGAAGTTGGGGACAAGCGTTGCCAAATGTCGACGCGTTCACCACCTCCGCACCTGGAGCTGCAGGAGGAACGGGTACGGGGGCCTTGAACCGTAAAGGGCCAATAGGGGGTTGACCGTATCGGATGCCGATCCATTTCTCAATGCCTTGGGGTGTGGATACACCACGAAATGTACCTATGCCTAGACGGACATCCAGGGATTCTGAGACGGCGAGAGCAACAGATGTGATGGCTAGAAGAATGGAAAGATGGTGAAGCATTGTGATTGGAATGTGAAAAGTGGTTGGCGCATTTTGATACTCCTCACCAGTGGGAATGAAGGCTCTTTTGCGTGTGCAAAAGTGGTCAATGATAGTAGCATGATGCGTGCTCAGAACTGCCCTTGACCACGTGGACATATTCATGGGAAACTATGCCTGGACAGGCTATGAGAGTTTCTTTTCGTGAACTTCTGCGGAAAGGCATTCAGTGACTTATACTGATATGGACGATGGAAATCGGACTCGCCTCACACTATGTATTTGGAATTATTGCGGGTTGAGCCGCCTGACACTCTAAACCTTTCTTTCACTCCAATAGCATCTTCGCAGTGCAATACTTAGTATGGACTGATGCTATTTTTGTACAATATTGACCTTTGCATCCCTTGTACTCAACGCTTTTTATTCGATCCTGGCGTCTATACGATTATAATTTATCTGATTCTTCATAGAATCCTGAAATATTGGACAACTTGTATCTATTCCATGGGGACAATAAGCAGCTAGTTACCACATGAAACAAGATAGAACCTACAAAGCATCAGTCGTTAACAGGGATCCGCCCGGTTTCATCACCAAGTAACAGCCAGTTGATGAGCGCTTCCTCATCCTGCTCTAATCGGATCAAATCTTGTATGTTAAATAAAGTCCTCCTGGGCCACTCACCCTGTTTTCGACACGATCCTTTACCATGGCTTTCAACCTCACAGAGATACAAGCTAAACAGTTGAATCCATTGACGCCGATGGCTTTCTTGACCCCAGATGCTGGGTATCAAGCAACCATTGCCGTGTATGTGACGGTGGGATCCGTCTCTGTGAGTTCTCTTCTTCAGATAATGAATGTCGCTGATCTAGTTCTGGTCCTGGCATACAGGTCTTAATCTGGGATATTCTCATTCATGTTGACAGTGATTATAAACTGTTGTTCAGACACAAGATTGGCATACCAACTGTGGTGTATTTCCTTTCGAGGTAAGTCTCTACTTGGCTACCCTCTTCATCTTTGTGATGATAATGATTTTTTCATCACAGAATAGGGGTTCTAGTTTGCGTTCTGATGAACGTCATCTTTCCAAGTGAGTTAATATTTGATTATCGTGTTCCTTGTTCAAGTTATTCACGGGTAGTTCAGCTGCGGTGTTACCAAATTGCCAAGTAATAGCCAGGACGATCTGTGTCCTGTATCACATTGCATTCTCCTCAACAGCTCTCCTCTTCTTCCTTCGCGTTCGTGCAGTCTTCAGTCAAAACAAACTAATTGTGGCATTCTTTGCAATGCTGTGGCTAGGGGTTCTCGGCAGCTCTTTTGCTGTTACCACTGTCAGCAACGGAGTGCACTTTGGCCCCACCCGTTATTGTGGCGCCACAGGACTCAAACAGTACGCAAGTGCCCCTCCGATTGCCTTCGTGATCAACGACACATTTGTGTTCTTGGCTATCTCTTGGCAGCTTTTGTCAAATGGGAACCTTGGTCGTGAACACAACTTGAGCCTCAAATCCATAATTCTCGGCAAATATCTTCCTGCCTTTTCGAGAGCCGTGTTACAGGATGGACAAGTTTATTATCTGTAACAAGGTTTTGTTCCTTAGTGTTCCTCGATTTGCTTACAGGCCTAACTTAGGGTATCAGTAACCAGCAATATAGTGGTCGCTGTCATTACTTGGATAGAAGATATGCCCCTTTCCTACCGTCTCATGCTTACAATTTTCAATGTTGCGTTGACAAACATGATGGCATGTCGAGTTTTCCGAAACACTAAACTCGGTCACTTCAGAGAGAACACGATCTCTACGCGATGGCTAGCGTCTCAGCTTGGACACCTTGACCTCGAAGCTGGGAGAGGACATGTGAAGTCACAACTCCACTTTGCATCTGTCCGAGCGACAGAGAACGAGGCAGATGATTCAGATGCGGATTCAAATTCCGAGCGTGCTCTACAAGAAGCTAATAATGGGATATCAGGGGAAGCTTGGAAGGTGGTAGATACTGCTCCAATGGACAAAGCGGAGCTGCAGGGGAAAGAGACGTCCCGAATCTAAAGTATCTTTTGATCACCAATTATTCTGGAATAACAGGGTCCAAAAGACATGCATTGTTGGAAGATCTCAAGGGATGCCAACCCGGAGCGCATCCTGACAAAAGAAAAAATAAAAAACAGGACAAAAGTGGCGATAACCCGCAGACTAAAACTGGACTGCTTGGCAACAGACAATAAACATTTTTGCAAGAAGGCGCTGGACACAAAGCTAGTCCGAAATACATGGAGACATTTCTTGCCCCCAAACTCAGACCCCCTCAAGTCATGGAGAAAAGCATCTGAGGTTTTAGTGGGTATTGGCTAAAGCCCGAGCCCCACACACTGTGCATAAAGGCATTTCCTCCGGGGTGGCTCCAAACTTGACAAAGACAAACTGACTACATGAAGCAGGAAGCCCACATATCCTAGGGCATAAAGATTGACTATTTACATGCCTGATGTGATACCACCAAAAAAAAAAAAAAGACGTGCATTGTGAGTTCTGTTGTGTATTATATAGATTATTGTGCACCTTGGCAGGATTATATATAAAATCAAAGTATGGGTTACCATTGTCCTGGCTCAAGTTGACAAATTCAATAGTGCATTGTAGCAGTGCTGCGCACCAGTCCCTGACTCTTTTGAGTGATTGGAAAGTTCAAGATTGATGCTGTGCATGGAGAGATAAGTTTTAGAAGTGCCAAAGTTTAGATTGGTTTATATATGGTCACAATAGCACAGTCAACAATATACAAAGGAATCATAGAAAGACTGGGAATGCCCAGGAGAAAAGGGACAATAGTGCACCTAGACATGACAAGATGGGCCATAAAGCATTACAACAACGAAGCACCAATGGATGACAGGATATGGCTATCTCTGAAGGACAAATCCCTTTCAAAAGAGACTCGGGCCTTCCTCTGGAAAGCAATGCACAACACATATAAGGTGGGGGCATACTAAGAAAATATCCTGAATTTTGAATAGAGGGCAAGATGTCTGTGCTGCGAAACTATGGAATCACTAGAGCATATTTTCACTGAGTGCATGGTCTTGGGTCAAGAGACAGTGTGGAGGACAGTAAAACTCCTCCACCAAAGGCAAAGAATTGCTTTTGAAAAGCCATCCCTTGGTGAACTACTCAGGTGTGCCATTATAGAACATCTCCCCAAGATGGAGAAGGATAAAGCAGGAGCATGCAGGTTCTTGACCATAATAGTCTCAGAAGCTATGTACACCATTTGGATGCTGCGGTGCAAAGGGAGAATATCGAGGAGGGCCAACCCAGACCAATCGCCTGGGAAAGAAGAAATAAAAAAAACAGACTGGCTATGGATGATAAACAGTTCAGCAAGAAGGCAATAGATGCCAGGATGGTTGTAGCGGCAGAGTGATGGGGTCACTAGTGCAGCTACACAAGTTCTTCTTAAGTCCCAGTACTGACAGTAAAAAGCAATCACATTTCATTATCTAAGCTTTCTGTATATATAGTCAAATCAAAGTTTGTATCTAAGATTATAAGTAAATATATATAATAATGGGTTTTTAGTAACGTAGCTGTAGGTGATAAGTGGCGCATTGACCAGTCATCACAGTTAATTCACGCCCTCCTGAGGTTCAAAGAGCCTCATACCTATAAATTCATGTCATGCATAGGGCTGCTGAGTTCACTGGAGTGGGCGGGGGAAGCAGGTGCCAATTGCAATTGTTGGAGTTGATGTCTGTGCACTAAATTCGACTTCCGCTTGTTGAACATGGGTCTCCCAAAGTTAGGCTGATACCTCCTATTGCATCATCCTGATGACCCGCCCTTCAGGCTGGCTAATTCCTCCTCCAAAGCGGTTATTTTATCTCCAAGGGTCTTAATTTCATGGTAGAGTCCACAATGCTTGATGAAAACTTGCTCATGTTCCTCCATCAGGTTCATATCGAACTTGTGCATCACCGGGTTTTTGAAACAATCCAAAATGTTGCTGAGATTGGCGATCTCCTCTTCTGTTGAATAGTTGATGAATATCTCACTGAAGTTAGGTGCCCTCTTTACTGTAACCCAGCTCTGACTCTTCTGTTCCCACACACAGAATCCCCAAAGGCAGTCCAAGTCCTGGTTCACTGCATCGGCGCACTCCTCATATCCCATGGGCACCAAGCGTCCTCAGATCCTACCATTGCAGATTGCTTTGTCATACTAAACAAAGTCATGCATGAGTGGCACAGGGATGAGCTGAGTGAACTGAAGTTCATTAGGGATAACAACCTGGTAGCTCGAGGTGTCACCAGTGTCCTGGAAAAGATATCTGTTACCTCTGACCCATTGCAAGGGGCAGATAATCGTGAAATCCATGGTGCACCCAACTACCATTCCTTCTTGGGTACCTCGGGCCCCAGTGCTATCCAACCTGTCCATTGGGGGGGGGGAGGCGCTGGGATATTTGGGGGCAAGGGCAATGGCCTCAATTCCATGGGTTGCAGGTCAGTACTACTGGTCATACTGTAGTTCGAGTTGCTGATGATGTTCCAGGGTGGTAAACTCAACGAGATAGTTCCCAAAAACACCTGGGGGTCGTGGTTTGGGGGAGTTCTAGTTTCCTCCAGAAGGTCTGAGATGGACTCTATGTGTACTTTGACTGTCCAAATTGCACTTTCATCTTCTTGCTCCTCCTTCGAGGGTATGATAAGTCAGCCGAGTGCGCTGCCCATGATGGCAATGAGTACCTCTGACTATGCCCCTCCCTCATGTCCATGATGACAACAGCTTCCTCCTGCAATAGTATCAAAAACTACATGTGCCATCAAAGTGAGGGTATGATAAGTCAGCTGAGCGCGCTGCCCATGATGGCAACATGTACCTCTGACTACACCCCTCCCTCATGTCCATGATGACAACAGCTTCCTCCCACAGTAGTATCACTGAGGTCTACCGCCCACAATGGCAATGAGAACCTGCTGTAGCCTACTGCCCACAATGGCAATGAGAACCTCAGACTATGCCTCTCCCCTATGTCCTTGACAACAATGGATTATGTGCCCCACTCTGATCCAATGCCAACAATGGCAGCGAGATGGTGTGAAGTGGCACTGGCCAATAACATTTCACTATTGGAATGTTTAGGATGACATTCGTGAGCCTCTGGATAGCATGGTTTATATGTGAAACAGCTCATCGATATCCATGCTCGATCGATTGTCCATGTCATATTACTATACATATTTATTAATTACTGTTTACCCAGGTATCTTTGAGAACGTCCAGGTTGTGTACTGTACACGTCTCCTAGATTCCTGGCTGTGGTTTTCTCCTGTAGTCAATACTGGTTGCAAAATTGGCCTGCAGGCAAACCGGTTGCAAGATTGGCCTGCAAGCAATTGATTCTTCTAAATTGCACCTGTTACAACAAAGGCAAGCAGCGCAGCCCTCTGTCAATATCTGCTCCTTCCACTTATACTTAAGTGTTCCCACACCTGCTCATTGAAAAGCTCTGACAAAACTGCTTGTGTCTAATCACAACCTCGGCATTGAGCACCTTTGACATGTGAAGAGCTATCGACCTTGAGTGGCATGGAGAGAATGGAGGCTGTGTTGCTTCTGTCTGAACAGTGTTGAGGACGAAGTTCACTGTCTGCTTCTTTGCAAAGGTTCAAATGAATTGACAACTGAATGCAAAGTGTTCAAAGATTCCCTCAGAAAGGTAGACCCATATATATGTGAGTGGTGAGGATATATTCCCCCCCTGACTTCCTAGGACTCTTGATGACTTCAAAAACAGGTGCTAAAGCATTTGCTATGTTGTATATTATGAATTTGCAGTCTTTGACACCACCATTCCATACACTCCTCCTACTGGAGCAGATGTATGGTGTGATAAGTATGGGTTGTTCTGCCTACAGTATATTAACTGTGACATTTTTGTAGGCGCCCATTGATCAATTGAGGAAGTCGGAGACAGCGCAGCACATCTCTCTTTGGGCAGTGTGCGACGATCCTATTCTTCCTAAGACCCTTGGAAAGAAAAGGATGAAGCAATAAATTGTTACTCCTGAGAGCACATGTCTTGTATGGAGCTCCATGTATAAGTATGATGATGGCTGCTTCCTTTTCTATGTGAGTATTGTGCCGATAGGGTTCTCACAGCATTCAAAGAGGGGAGATGTCTGTAGCATACTTGGTACGCGACCAAATGTATGTAGTATGGACCCCAGTTGTTCATGCGTGGACCTTGCCAGTAATTCTACCTACCTACCTACCTATGCCCATGGCCTCCAAATATTTGTCAACTGCCCTTAAATGGCTAATGTGGCTGTACAGCATCCACGATCAGTTCCCTGTTTTCTACAAGACCTTGAAAATGGCATGTTTCTTAGCTCCTGCATGGGTCACAATCTGATCCATGGCCCACTCTTGTTCTTCTTCTCCTGTGTTGAATATCTGAGTGTCCAACCTTCTAGGAAATAGCCTGTTGTTATTAGGTACATGAATCCGCAACAATGACACGTGAAATGCATCATGGATCCCATGGCGTTTCAACATAGGTGACAGGTTAACCTTAAATGTATTATTACCCATGTCCTCTGTTATACGATAGGGTCCAATGTACTTAGGGTTCAGTTTCTTGGCTAACCCCTTCAGCATAGTT
>JAGGAW010000104.1:7874-19842 GCA_017657375.1 Termitomyces sp. T27 | reverse complement strand
GCATTTCACACAGATTGTCTCACATGGCCATACCTGTAATAAGCTGCCTTTGACTTTGGCAATTCTTGGCTGTTCGACATTTACATAAATCCAAAGTTCGTGTTGGTGCCAGTAGATAGGCTCTCTCTGGCCATACGAGTCATCGAAGAACTTCACTCGTGCCCCACTCACCATTTTCCACGCCTAGTGCTGCGATGCATCCCTGGAGATACTTCACCCCTTGTATCCTGTTTTCATTGGTCCAAACAGCTCTGGCTGTCCTATATGATCATTATGAAGGCCTACCGGCTATTGAATTTGACTTCATAGTTCTTGGTGGTAAGGAATTTCTGATTATCGTTAAAGTCGTCTCAAAATGTGATAATTTTTTATGAGGCGGGACTGCAGGAAATGTGATTGCAAACAGGTTGACAGAAGATCCCACAGTCAATGTCCTAGTCATTGAAAGCGGTCCATCGTCAGCTTTTTCAACATTGCTCTACGTGATTCATCTCATTGTGTCATTCAATAAGTAACCTGCACGTTCTGGGCTCTATCGTGCCCTTCTTCGTGTTCTCATTGGAACACACTGAGTACGACTGGAATTTTACGACCACACCACAGAGCTCTCTTGGTGGGCGCAGCGTCCCCTTTGCTAGAGGGCATATTCTTGGAGGAACCAGCTCGATGAGTAATCCTCACACTTTCCCTGTTTCGATTGTCGTTTTGATAGAGACTTCAGATTGGATGTTTTATACAAGAGGTTCATCCTCGGATTTTGACAGATTTGCGAAAGTGACAGGCGACGAAGGATGGTCTTGGATCAACATCCAGAAATACATCCGCAAAGTACGTAGATGTTGGATTGATTAGCACCATGATAGATCTTATTCAGATTTGCTTACCTTTCAGAATGAGAGGTGGACTCCGCCAGCAGATCATCACAACACTAGGGGTCAGTTCGACCCAAAGTTCCACGGCTTCGATGGGATCACTGCTGTTAGTCTAAGTGGCTTCCCTCATTCTACTGATTCGCGTATTATACAAACCACTTCCGAACTACCCGAGGAATTTCCTTTTAATCTGGACACGAATTCAGGAAACCCATTAGGACTTGGTTAGTTGGGACGGTTTCTGCTTTGTCACTGTCTAAATTGTCTTTAATTCGGAGGGTGGATCCAATCAACTATTGACGATGGCAAACGCAGTAGTTCCGCTACGTCTTACTTGGCTTCAAAGTTTATGAGACGACCGAATCTTCACGTCTTACCGAACACCCAAGTAACCAGATTACTTGAAACCCCAAGCTCAACCAAGTTCGGAAAGCCCGTGGTCCGCACGGTCGAATTTGCAGATAAGAGCAGGCACGGTATGACTGAGTGACATTTTTCTTGCCCAGATCCTGACACCACTCCTATAAGAGCCACGTATCACTCTGACAGCAAGCAAGGAAATCATACTCTCTGCAGGGACTATTGGGACTCCCCAGATCCTATTGAACTCCGGCATAGGAGATGTCAAAGATTTGAGGGCGCTGGGAATCAAACCAATTATTAGCCTTCCAGATGTTGGTAAAAATCTGTCCGACCAGCCTGCGCTGAGTAACACGTGGTTTGTCAACTCAAACGATACGTTGGATAAGTCCGACTGATCTTTTTTTCCCTCTCATATCTGTTCTCAAGTTGTTTTAACAGTATATCCACCAATGCCACTTTAAGGGCAGAGTTACTGAAGGAATGGGAGAGACACAAATCTGGGCCACTTTCATCTATCACGTCGAGCCATATTGCGTGGTTACGACTGCCGCCGAATTCATCCATACTCAGTTCTCTTGGTGATCCTGCATCTGGAAAGAATTCCCCCCATTATGAGCTTTTCTTTATTGTATGTGACCTAACTTGGTCGACGAGTGATAACCGATCATTTGACATAGAACGGCGCACTGGGAGTGCCACCGAGCACAGGACATTTCATTGGCATCGGCACGATTGTCGTCTCTCCGGCCTCTCGTGCGATTATCTACCTATCTACCATTTCAAAACCTGACATCTATATTAGGAGGAACCGTATCCTTGCATTCGTCTAACCCTTTCGATCCCCCTCTCATTGACCCAGCATATCTATCTTCAAAGTTCGACATTTTCGCGATGCGTGAAGCAGTTCAAAGTGCTCGTCGGTTCCTCGCGGCGCCTGTCTGGAAAGACTATGTCATTGGGCCAGTGGGAGACTTGGCAAATGCGACTACAGATCAGCTTTTGGATAACTATATTCGCCAGAACACTGGTACTTCGGCTCATGCGGTCGGGACGGCTGCCATGTCAGCCACGAATACTAACTTTGGGGTCGTAGATCCTGATCTACAACTCAAAAAAGTTTCGGGGCTGCGTATTGTTGACGCCTCAGTCATGGTTGGTCACTCGCCTTTCTTTGTCGAATAATCTCAACCGCTTTCTGTTATCAGCCCTTTGTTACTGCTGGACACACGCAAGCACCTGTGTACATCATCGCCGAGCGTGCGGCCGATTTGATCAAAGAGAAATGGAAACTTTGTTGATGCACTGATGCCTCAGTGCCTCCCTGTAAGCCCCCACGAATATATACAATGCAAGTGGTTGTTGAAATACAGTAATAAGATGTACTGCCGGAATGTTTATAATACTCTTTACCTTTTGAATGATTGCCCAGAATTTCAATATCAATCTTCAGGGCTAGGACGAGTATTTGACAGCGACCGACGACTGGCGGAGTAAATGCTATTGACTTGTTGACAATAAGATGCTTTGTTCAAGTTACTCCCAGGATGAAAATAGTTACCGGCAACGATCTAACGACTGCTACGTAACTTGAATTTTGAAGAGACGGGATGTCGATCCAGTATTACTGCACGTAGGTAGTATAGATGCCATTTGTTTGACAAGTTCATGTGCATTATCACGTTTTGTAGTCTGGTACCCAAGTTCGTGGGTAGCGTGGACGAAGCGAAAACTGAATCGACGCACCATGTTGAACAGTTTTCAAGAGCGATTACGCCACGAAGGCGAGGGGAGCGGGAAAAAATTCGCTGGCATGAGTCATCGGACACAAAGTCCTCCTCAATACAGTTGACAGATGAACATCGTCCACACCACTTCAGACACCCGACAAAGGTTTGCAACCGAGGTTGTTCCCCACACGTGCCTGCCGTACTCTCGAGACCTCAAAGGTCTCCCCCACCACAAAGTCATACACAAGTCTTGGCCCAGCCTTTGCTCCAGCGGTAATCGCATCCAGCCATTACAACCGGCTGCTTTTCCTTCCACCTTGCACAGAGTCCAATGCGGATAGTTACAGGCTCATCTCAGTCCCTCCCTGAGTGAACGCAAGAGTCCCTTTCCTCTCGCCTACGGCGTACGAGAACAGCTCGCCTTCTCTGAACAATATCTGCAACTCACTAGTCCTCTCCCTGTACGCGTAAATGGCTGCAAGTAACTCCACGACCAAAGACAATTTCGGATGCCCTCACCATGTCCGAGTCATGCTTGATCATGTTCCACCTCCACACGAAGAGATGTCCGCCCAGAACTCAATTCACAGTCGGTCATGTATACCAGTCTCGCAATGAACTCGAGAGCGAATCTCTGTTGTGCCTCCCGAGGGAAGCGCAACTTCAAAACGAGTGGGTGAACCAACATGCGGACGAAGCTTCAGACAAACAGACCGCGCGCGAAAGCGGAAGCAGGGAAGCAAACAAGACGAGGACATAGATCATTGGTCAAACGGGTCCTTGATACCACAGTGTGTTATCGATTGTACAAGCCATCGCATAGGAGAACGAATAAAGAGCACTTCAAAAGCTCGAAGAGACGGGTCTTCGCCATTCGTTCTGAATGACAAGGTTGGGTAACAAAAGGTCTTCAATGGGATGACACAGGGATCAAGTTTCCCCCATGTCGTACCGCAACGGAGCGCACAAAGTGAAGGCTAGGTTACTAACATGTGAAGAACATTGTAGTTGGCCTTCCAGTCCAGAAGGGCGCAAAGTTGGGGGCAGGTGGCACACCTGGGCCTCGAAAACGACCATATCAAAGAGAAGATAGTGCTGCAGGGAGCATGAACATCAACCAACGCCAATTAGATTCGGACACGGGCTGTGTCAAAGCCTTGCCAAGAGCTCGAACCACAAGTCTTGACTTCCACTTGCTGCTTTCTTGTTCGTCCCCTTTGACGTTCGCCAGTACCCACGCCTAGCCTCATCCTCGGTATGTAACCACCGCGAAGCCATGAGGACCTTGATGCGTTCGCCGACGCTTTTGAACTTCACCTAAGGCCTCCCATGAACATCACTCAAAGAGCACATCAGGGAGGACCATAGTAGCCCACGGCGCTCAGGATCATACGAAAAAGGCGCCGGGATTTGAGGCTTCCACCTGTGTGGAAAACACTCAGGGAAGAGTCATGCGACTCAGGCCACCAGTTTCCTGTACGGAGGCTTGATAATACTCGCGAAGAGTAGCAAGGAGTGGCAATCAATCCCATAGTAACGCGTTAACGGCTACCATTGGAAAATTCATGTGCAAGAAGTAGCTTTGAGAAGCAAAAACAGCCTCGCGAAGGGGGCTTGTGCGGAACTCTGAGGGACATATTTGCTGACGTAGCCAACCCAAATCGAGGGTAACCTCTCGATACCGAGCAGAAATCTTCAAGTCCCGCGATGCTTCTCTGGTGGCCCAGTCTGGAGTCATTCATGGTATGTGGGCCCGCGCGTTTCCGGTGTCACCTATCCCTTTCCAAAATTCTCAATCACCATCATCCAGTTCAAGCCGTGAAAAAATGCGCTCAGAGCACCTAGCGAGGGCGACAGAGAACAAAACACCTTTCACGCCTTTGTGCGGAAGCGATGAGAGGACGACGAGAAAGAGGTGAGGGGTCCCGAGGTGGCACAGACGGGGCCCTGTATGTGCAGAACCAACTCACGAGTCAGACTGGGACACTTTTCCGGAGATGCGATGTGGATTTAGCATGGGTATTTCATTGTAGGTGAAGTAGTTCGAGATTGGCCAGCGGTACAACGAAACCGTGTTGTCCATGCACACATGAATTCAGTCCAACACCGAACACGTCTACAGAGGCCGCTGCTTCATGATGGCCCATGGATGAGTTGCTCGGCTCCCCCAAGCGTGTTTCGGAAGCACGATGACCTATGATTACTTAGGGTTAGTGATGTCACTTTTGGGTTCAAAAGTGGATCGAGTTGGCTGGAAACAGCGGTTTACCGAGGGAGCAAACGGAGGTAGCTGTTGAACGGGAGCCTGAAGCGATGAAAGCATGGAAAGGCAGAAACTAGAAGAGAAGGGGTTGAGTGGTTCGATGTACATGGGTGTCGAGAAACTATGCAAATCGTGCTTGAGAAAAAAATAACGCGTAGATACGTCCAAACATGACCATACAACTATAATGATCGTATGTAAAGTCATTGACGTATGTTGGTCACACACTACCTTCCCTGTCTCTCTCACATCTGCCTCGGAAGAAATTGACTCTGCCCACATTTTCTATGTCTTATACTTGGGTGCGCCTTTGGAGATACCTTACCACTTGTACCTTATTTTTATTGGTCCAAACAGCGAGTCTCGCTGTCCTATATGATCGTTATGAAGGGCTACAATTGAATTCCGAGTCGACTTCATGGTTATTGGTGGTAAGCAGTTTCTAGTTATCGTGGAAGTCGTCCTGAAATGTAGAACTCTTGATCAGGTGGGACTGCAGGAAATGTGATTGCAAACGCAAACAGGTTGACGGAAGATTCCAATATTAGTGTCCTAATCGTTGAAAGCGGTCCATGTCCCATTGCGGCATTCAATAACCTGCCCATTCTCAATTCTATCGTGCCCTTCTTCTCAGATTCTTTGGCACACACTGCGTATGACTGGAACTTGATTACCACGCTACAAAGCTCTCTTGGTGGATGCAGCGTCGTTTTCCTCAGAGGTCATATTCTTGGCGGATGCAGCTCGATGAGTGATCAATCTTCATATCTTTCTGTTGCGATTGTACTTTTGATAGACAATCAGACGTCGACGAGATGTTTTACACTGGAGATTCATCCTCGGACTTGATCAGATTCGCAAAAGTGACAGGGGACGAAGGATGGTCTTGGAACAATATACAGAAGTACAAACGCAAAGTACGCTTCGGGTTAATTGGCACCGGGAACTCACTGTTTATCTTTCAGAATGAGAGGTGGACTCCACCAACGGGTCAGTCCGACCCAAACGTCCACAGCTTCGATGGTATCAATGCTGTTGGTTTAAGCGCTCCGTTGATTCACGCATCATACAAACCACTTCTGACTTAGACGATGGCAAACGCAGCAGTTCCCCCACGCCCTACTTAGCCTCAAAGTTTATCAGTCGACCAAACCTTCACGTTCTGCTAAACACCCGAGTGACTAGGTTACTCGAGACCCCAAACTCAACCAAACTTGAAAAGCCCTTAATCTGCACCGTCGAATTTGTGGATGAGAGCAGACGCGGTACGATTGACTGGGATCTTTCTTTGCGTATATCTTTACAACACTAGTATTGTTATCAGAGCCGCGTATTAATTTGACAGCTAGCAACGAAGTCGTCCTCTCTGCTGGAACCGTTGGCACTCCTCAGATTCTGTTGAACTCCGGCATAGGAGACGTCAAGGCTTTGAGGGCACTGGGAATCAAGCCAATTGTCAGCCTTCCAGACGCTGGTAAAAATCTATCCGACCAGTCTGCACTGAGTAACACGCAGCTCGTCAATTCAAATGACACGTTGGACAAATCCGTTTCGTCCATATTTTTCTCCCATCCATGCTCTCAGGTCGTGTTGACAGTACATATAAATACCAACGCAACACTACGGGCGGAATTACTGGAAGAGCAGGAGAGATATAAATCTGGGCCATTCGTGTCTATCTTGTCGACTCACGTTGCCTGGTCACGTCTGCCGCTATAATTCATCCGTATTCAATGATACCGATGATTCAGCATCTGGCGAGAATTCTCCCTAATCTTCCTTGATGCCATAATCAATCCTCGATTGACAAATTATGGCTGATCACGAGTAAAATAGAACGGCGGACACTTCATTAGCATTATTGTCGTCTCTTCAACCTCTCGTGTGTCCATGTGTTTACATATTCACTGTTGATTCAGGGGGGACAGTATCCTTACATTCATCTGATCCTCTTGACCCGCTCCTTATTGACCCGGCATATCTGACTTCGGTTTTCAACATTTTCGCGATGCGTGAAGCAGTTCAAAGTGCTCGTAAGTTCTCGTAAGTTCCTCGCGGCGCCTGTTTGGAAAGATTATGTCATTGGACCAGTGGGAGATTTGGTAAATGCGATTACTTCCAGATCAGCTTTTGGACGAGTATATTCGCCAAGGCACTATTTCTTCCGCTCATCCAGTCAGGACGGCTGCCATGTCGGCCAAGAATGCTAGCTTTGGTGTTGTAGATCCTGATCTACAAGCCAAAAGAAGTTTCGGGTCTTCGTATTGTTGACGGCCTCAATCGTGATTGGTTGTTAACCTTTGTTCCTTCAATATTTTAACGGTTTGTTGTCATCAGCCCTTCGCTCCCTCTGGACACACGCAAACACCTGCGTATATCATAGCTGAACGCGCGGCTAATCTAATTCAAGAGAATTGTGAACTCCATTGACGCGCTGATGCTCCCAACGATAGGTACAGGTACTCTTGAAACGACGTGACAGAAAATAAGTCTGAACCAGTTGTTTCGAATCGACGGACTCGCTTACCCTGTATTCCCCTAGTGGTGTTGAATTTAGTCTTTACAAATATATACAATATGTTGTTGGAATGGAATGATAACATACCTTGTCTCCTACCTCCTGTCATAGTGACTGGAAGTCTCTAGGATATGAGCTGGTATCAGAATCACGATTGTCGTCATGTCTGTTTATCATATGTTACTAGTAGTAGCTAAATCTACGCCGTTGAATCATAAAATTACAGCAAATGCACACAATATTAACCATCATATGTCATAGTGTCCCTATCAGAGCTCATTACTCGTGCATACTCCAGAATAAGTCTATGCACAAGGTGTACAGGCGTCAGTATCAAAACAATGCTAATTCAGAGATCTGATTCTTACCTGTAGGCGTAAGCTGTAATGTCTTCCTTTCTCCAGAAAGTCCGACTCCATGCCCGGCCCTCACTTGCAATGGCACGAGCTAGATCTTCATGCCCATTCTCACCATAGAGGCCACCTCGAAAGAATACTAAAGCATCGTATACGTCGGAGTAATCCACTTGCACAGGCACATAGTGTACCCAGGGTTCTATACGGTCAAGAAACCTTTGACACGTTGTCAGTGGGTATCAGTCAATCCGATGTAAACGACAGCCAACCATTCTGGATAGACAGTAGCCTTGAAAACTAGTGAATTGGACGTTATCAGACGCTTGAAACGAGATGACCACGCGTTGCCATCAACCTTGACTCGGTCAGTTAAGAATGCAGCCGAATTCGAAATGTAACGTACGTCAATGATGTACTTGAACTGACCAATCTCCTTGGATCCCTGATGCCTCCTCCATTCATAACGTTGTCGTAACTCAGAGCAAGTCTCCTCATGACATCCAACAGGTTCTCCGGCGAAAGCTATATCCATCATGGCGGGGTTAATCTGCCCCCTCGAGATCTCAATACCTTCGCCGACTCGGACATCCTCAGTCGGTGATGACAACAGAACTTTGACTGTACCGTTGAGCTTATTGGCAAAATCGACAAGTCGGGCACGCTGGGCTTTCTGCCACCGCGTGTTCGGCGCATGCCACATTCCGGTGTTGCTTCCACGCCAAACCAACCGCTCATCAAGCTTTTGATCCCACTCGAGGTCATCGGAACGGGGTAAGACATCATCGACCCAGGCAAATAAAGTTGGAATTTGTATGTCGTGGTGCATTAGCGTAGCACAGTAGGCAAATCGGGGGAGCATCTTATGTGAGGGGCCAGGATGTTCATGTATGAGAAACTCTCCGACATTTTCGAGGAGATAAGGGTGTAGACAGGGATCCATAGCTTTACGATGATCATAAATGAAGGTTTTCCGTTCCGAAAGTTCTTCTAAGCTTCTTTGGCGAGCCGGCGACGTAGATGAACAGCCAGACAGCCAACCGTGAGGTGGTCCGATAGTGATAGAATCCATATTCATGTCTAATGGAGTATGTATTAGATGTATTTCTGGAATCCTAAGCACGTACGCACAAGTATTACTGCTGGCAGCGTCCAAAGCTATCTTCTTTACTTCATAATCCGAGAATAAAGTAGGACTATCATGAGGCGAAATAACAGCACGAAACGGTGGCAGATCCTGTTCTACGTCTTTCAAGACTTCAATGATGGAGCGCGCGCCGCCGAGAAGATCATCAGGATTCCAATTGTTCGTACTGGAAGCAAAGGAAACTCTCAAAACCTCGAGTTGATTGGTCTCATTCAGGCCCAGCGTAAAAGTATCGGCGTGAAGCTCTTGTTCATTTTGGAGTCGCTGAAGATCGAGAGGATGATAGCCCCAAAAGGGCTCTAAGTCTGTGTAGATCTGGTCGTATTCGTCCGGTAGCTGAACATCGTGTTTCTTGACATAGCGCCACCTTGATTGAACGCTAATCAGCCCTGTCTGACTTCGGCTATTGATCAACACGCACCATTTATCAAAGCCCTTCGGAGGTCGCCGCTTATAACGCTTCACATATTCACGAACTGCTTCGTCAAAAGTCTTGCTGGCTCGCGAGAGCTTTGATTTCCATCGCGCATTTGCGAGCTCAATCATCTCGAATATTGGATGACCGCCATTGGGGTTGACCTCGAGAATTCCGTCATCGCGGTAGGTGTGGGGAAGTAGAATAACTGGCTGTTTCGGGGTACGAGGAACACACACAGGTTGAGGATCCACGCTACTACCAGCCGATGAGGAAACAACAGCGGAGACATGTTTAGTGGATCTTAAGCTGGAAGTTGAAAGAAGAGATTCTCGGCAATAAAGAATGAAGGAGAAAACCAGTGCAACAAGGGGTACGACGATGAACCGCCGCTCTCGTGCTGACGGACGTCCCAAGAGCATGGACGCGCTGTACAGAGGTGCTATAGTATTGACTTTATATACATAGTACTTAGGGCCGGGTACTCGATTGACAGCCATCAAACGCCGGCGCCTCAGCAAGCTTCAAGAAGGAAAAATTCGCATTGGATGACAACCTATGACAACGCGGAACGGAAAGTCCTGGAAAATCGCGGATGCATTTCCTTACATTTCTCACCAATTTCAAAATTTGATATGTACATTGTCCTCTCTTGTCCCTGGTGGGCCTTGACAGGCCTTGACGTGTTCCTAGATGCGGCGCTGCCGTGGCAGGGTCGGTTCTCGGATCCCGATGATAACAAAATTTGCAGAGGCTCTTGAGTCTTCAGAGAGCTTCAGAGTCACAACTCTCACTCTGAGCTTTGTATGGGAAGAAATCTGCCAGATTGACAGAGAAGACGATTGTGATGAGATTTTCATCCCGTAAACAAGAGCCTTATGACGCAGAATCTCAGTCAAGTGGTATGAAGCTTCTTCAGAAGTTTAGCTTATACATATATATACTTAGCACTTGGATATAAGAATTAATTCATTAATTCATTGATTAATTGATTATCATTTTCGGCCGCCGCTCAGATCATTCCATCAGGAAACGTTGTGCATTCCACGAAGAAACCGATGTATCTGCCACCAGAGCTTTTGCATGAAATTATTCTGATCTCTCTTTCCTTCTCTTCAACCACGTCAGAGGAAACAGGCGCCTCAACCAAGCACAACTGGACATCCATTGCACCACTTACCCTCGCTTCAAAGGCATACCGAAAGCAGGCACTAAATGCATGGTTTCGAACTCTATATGTAAAGACTCCGTTCGATATTGTTGACCTCCAGTCAATATTTCCAGATATTTGTGGAGTAACAAGGTCAGTAGATTGTCCATCTTGTCACCCAACAGCTGATCGTTGGTCATAACAATTCCCAGAGAATTTCACTGTGTCCAACCGAACACTCGAAAAGCTTTCATATGGAATCTCGGCGAATTTAAGTATCTCAGGAAAATTCGACTGGACTGGTTGTCACCTTACATGACGCCCCACTATGGGTCAAGCAATACGTCCGACAGACTTCCTTTCACGCACGCTCCGCCCACCGTCAAGGAACTCGACATTCGTGGCATCCCGTGGCCTTCTCCGAATGTCTTCCTCAATATTCATACCATCTTTCCGAATCTCAATGTACTTTGCCTCCGGCAACAAAGGATATGGTGTGGTTTGTGCCACACCTGTTGTGTCGCCAGGTTCAGTTCCCCGGGGCCAGAGAAGATAGTTTATATGGGTGGTAGAGGATTGCCGGTGTGTCATGACTATTCCCTCTCTCGAGCATTGAATAACTGACAATTTTCTCCAGTTACACTACACGCGTGTTCTGAGGGATCTACAGCACCTTCGTACAATCTCCATCACAATTGCTGATTTTGGTGGAGGTAAAAGCACGCTCCGGGATAGCCCCGAGCACAATCCGTATCTTTGGGCTGGCGAGTGTGATAGCTGTATGGAGGTTATGTATGAGGATGAATCTTTCCGAGACAAGTGGGTAGCCAAGAAGAGGGATACCACAATGAACGGATACGTTGTTCCACCGGCGCTCACCAAAGTCGAATGGAATTTTTGGAAGGCAGAAACATCAGAAGAAATTGACGTCGAGGAAAGTGGGGACGAGTCAACTGAAGAGTCGGTTGAGGAGGCTCTCTGAATAAAGGACGCTCTCGGCAGATCTGTATTTCTTAACTTTTCAACCAGATCAAATCTCAATCCCTAGCTAGAGGATGACTTTGGTAGTCCGTCGGATATCTTCTCGTCTAAGGCCCTCTATCCAACCTACGTTACCTTCAAACTCTGATGAGAATCGTTCAAAATGGCTCGCTTCGTAT
>JAGGAW010000103.1:7623-19928 GCA_017657375.1 Termitomyces sp. T27 | reverse complement strand
TGTGGCGCCGCCACCCCTACTCCTTTTTTATTTTTGTCTGCATTCTCTTATACATACGGGACTTCAATCTATCGATGTCGGCCCATATCCTTGTCCTTCCTTTTCCAACACTGGTCTTTCCCTGCTCATCCCAGGACTACTGGCCTCAGATTCAACCTGGAGTCAATACTGTGACCTGACGTAGAATGTACTTTGGCCGCATTAGTCTCTATTTCAGGGTAGAGAGACTAATGGGTTACGAGGACAGGACTCGGAATACGACTCGGACGGATCCACCTCGATTACAATGTTTCCACAGCGTCCAAACCACAATTCCGAGATTTTCTCCATATCTTCCTTTCTCGACAGCGTCCCCTACATATTTATTCGCGTCGTGTCAAAGAATTTACGTACCCCCGGACCGGACCAGAGTTTGCCCAGTATTCTCTCTTATTTAAAACTACGGCGGTTTGCGCATTTACAGCTGCGTTTACGTCCCAAACCATGCTGCTGAGCATCAGCCAGTCGACTGTTGTGACTACTGGTGTCATTCTCGTTGCATTGTGGAGCTTGTATACTCGACATTCTAACTCCAAGGCTGGTCGCATCTTACCTCCCGGACCAACTGGAATTCCGCTCTTTGGAAACCTCCCACAAGTACCTAGAAAGGTCAGTACGCTACCTATATCAAAATATAGAATCTAAATGGGACACTGGAATACTCAACAGCATCTTGCCACTTACTTCAGAAGCCTCATCGAACAGTATGGGGGTCTCGTATCATTGAACTTGGCTGGCTCTGTAGGACCTTGCCCTCTGCCCAAAATCAGAATCGTTCTAAACTGATCCAACATCTTGATAGACTATTATTCTGGTTGGAAACGTGAATGTGGCCAAAACATTGCTTGAAAAGCACTCGGCTAAGCACTCGTCAAGGCCGAGTCTCTATTACCTTGTAAATCTATCTTTATCACGTCCTACCCGAGTTCGTTGTGATTAGTGTTCTTAGCGAAATCACGTCGATCCTCTGAATAATCTTTGGGGTATAGCTGAGGAGCACTCCGAGGCGCACTCAATAGGCCGCAAACTTACCAATAAAATCATGTCTGTCGTACGAGCTGGGAAGACAGAACGACTTCAAGAATTTGAAGCTATTCTAAATGTCCAGCATTTACTCGACGACGGCGGGAAAAATTGGTTTCACCATATCGAGAGGTAGTTAGTCTGTATCTGCTGCAGGGCATTTGAACTGATCATTGAATTTTGCAGACTTGGTTCCAGTCCTGTACTCGCGGCAGCATTTGGCTTTCATTGTCCAACAGGGCATGAACCAGAACTTAGAGAACTCTTCGCCGTGAGTGCGAAGCAATCATTTCTACGAAGTGCCTTATGATTGATAAACACTGTTGAACAGAATCTCGCTGAGCTGTGCTATCTCCTGAATACTACTGCCAGTATTACTAATTTCTTCCCCTTTCTGGACTTGATACCTCTTCCAATGCCATGGCAGATCCGTGCACAGTCATTTCGAGAGCGGGAGGATGCACTTTACAAGAAACTGATAGATCATGCTATGAGACGCAATGTGTCTGGCATGGAAACGTACATCTCTTGTTATCTTGTTCATCCACTTGGGAAATTAACCCATATATGGTTGGACCTACAGGTGGACTGCTACTTTTGTGGGCAAAGACAAACCTGAAGGAGAACGCCGTGGCCTGATGAGACAATTTGCCTTGGTGAGCAATGTTTCATCACAACATCTCTTACTGCAACTAACAGTGTCCGTAGGCCTCCATTGAATCGGTAAACACTTTGTAGATGTGTCCCAGTTCCTTTGTTCCTCACGTCATGTCAGACCACAGGATCTCTCCAGACCTTTGTCCTTGCCTGCATTCGTTACCCTGAATGGATTGCCACCGCGCAACAAGAGATTGACAATGTCGTAGGGGCTGATCGCTTGCCGTCATTCAAGGATCGACCTTTCCTTCCTTATGTAGAGGCTATTGTTCGGGGTGCGTCATAATTTCTATGCTGTGAGCAACATTATTTTACGTCCTTTGCAGAAGTCCTCCGTTGGCGGCCTATAGGCATGTTCCTTCAATGCATTACAGTTGCATATCCGAACTAACTGGAAGTATAGCACGGTATGGTGGACCCCGTTTATCGACCGCCGACGACATAATTGAGCATAACGGACAAGAGTACTTCATTCCCAAGGGCAGCATCATCTTCTCGGTCACGCTGTAAGCCAATGACTCATCGGTCGCTCACAACTTGATATGAAGTGTGCTAATCTCATCAGGGCAATTGAGCATGACCAGTCAAGATTCGAGGATCACGATCGGTTCATGCCCGAACGTTTTCTCGACTCTGAAGGTAACCTCAAGCCGGACTACGAGACAAGTGCCTTTGGCTTTGGCCGACGTGGTGAGTATCCCTATTTCAATTTGATTCAGCACCACCTTCTCATCAACTTTGTAGTGTGTCCGGGTATTCCGTTCGCTGAGCGATCGTTGTGGATAGATATTGCCATCATGCTGTGGACATTCAATATCCGTGCTTCCGATGAAGTTGATCCCAAGACCGGCCTACCATTCCAATACGACGACAGTGATGCAGCATTTTCTGGTGATGTGGGTAATTTATTTATCTTCTCCGATACACACTGATTATGCTGCTCAATATGCAGATTACTAGCACACCGTTCAAATTCCCGGCCATCTTTGAGCCTCGCTCTCCGCAACGAGTGGAAGTGGCCAGGAGGGAGTGGGCAGAGTGCGAGAAAGACCTGAATTTGCTATTGCCTCGCACCGCATAAGAACCGTGTGTTATAATTGGTATTATTTTACTGCCATAGTCGATAGTAGTGATCCTCCAGCATAATGCTCTCATAATACACACTACGGGCTCGACACGCTGTATCTTTCTTTCGTCTTCTCCTCTTTGCCGTTCTCTTGAATATATGTATGTACGATATACGATGTATGTTCAATGTTCACTCGATTGCGGTGAGAGTGTGAGAGACTTACCGGAGTCAGGATGTGCATTCTCGGCATCACTTGCGTCACCGATTGCCAAGACCATATCCCCCCTTGCCCGGAGTGTATGTATCGTGGAGGATTTTACAGAAGAATCTGGACTGCCGTCTGCCACACTCGACTGGGTTCGGCCCCTATCCAGCAATGCTATATTTTCTGCTTGCCGTAAAGAAAGCAGATATCCTCAGGGAGGCCCCTGAAGCAAGCCTGGCTCTGTAGACCTGGGCGTACATGAGTGCCGGGGTCGTAGATGGGAGGTGGAGTAAAGATGGGGGTAACAAGAGGGAGTATTTGACCTGCGGCCAGGCAATTATATATTATTGAGAGCAATAAGGCCAAAAGGAATGGATTTCACAGGAGCAAACATGATCTTCCCTCGCGAAAGGAACGGACGGACCTATGGTTCCGTCTCGTGACCTCTGACGGCAACGGTCTTGTACATTGTTGCGCCCCGTTTCCACGATCTACCCCACGGCGGTGCTCGACAGCCACGACCATTTGGGCCACACGGGGTACTGTACAGCACGCAGCGGTGTTGATTCCATGCCAGACTCATGGTCCATAGAAAGGCGGAATTTTATCTGATTAGATCGACTTTTGCCATTGGTTTTCCCACCAGTTTGACACGAACGGGTCGCGCTTTTCAACACCATTTTTGGTGTCAAAAACGCGGACAGGCTCGCTTTCTTTTCGTGTTTTTAAACATAACAGAAGATTATCCACCGTTTCTGGTTTTCATGGTGCTTCAATGCTCCGTCCAGTCTCTAAACTCACCAGACAATCAAATTCTCACCTGTCTCGGTGGTTTCATGCTTCTGCACAAGCCGACCTTCAAGCAGTCCTGCAAAAAGCACCACCACCAGTTACCACATCCAGCAGAAAACCTCAGACCCTCCAAGCAAAGATTGAGTCGGGGGAAGCAGCGAAGGTCAAGGAGGACAGACCCCCTGTTCAGCACGGTCCGTAACCTTTTTTTTACTTTCGCTTCTCAGGCTCCATATAAACTTGATGCTCTCTTCAACAGCTAAACGAAACGAGCTGGGTGTACAGCTACTCTCACGACGGCTTCACTCGCAAATATTCAAAAATGTCTCTTTTCCACCCCCAGACCCCTCTTTTGTCCACATCGCACGCGAGCACCTCGAGATGCACGGTCTCGACCCTACCCAAGGCTCAGTCCTCCCCGATACTAACTTCACACTCCCACCACTGCAAGGTTCCAACCTCCTCGAACATTTCTACCGCATCGGCTCACATGCAGCCCAACCCTGGCTCGGACTCGCCGAATCCTTCATTCACATCGACCTACCCCCTCGACCCGATCACTGGGAGATACAGAGCGGATGGACGAAGTATTACTACCACCCAGACGGCTCGAGCTACAGCGAACATGTCCCCTATCCAATGCATGACGGCAAGCCGGAGGAAGTTCTCACATTTGACGTGGAGACGATGCCGAATTACCATCCGTACGCGATCATGGCATGCGCAGCATCACCCAATGGCTGGTACTCTTGGATATCCCCTTGGCTGCTGGGCGAATCCAAGAATACCCAACACCTGATACCTATAGGGGATTCTACTGTCCCCAGGGTCATCGTCGGGCATAACGTGTCGTACGACCGTGGCAGGATTCTCGAGGAGTATAATCTCAAACCGACAATGAATCGTTTCATAGATACTATGGCGTTACATGTCGCTGTCAAGGGTATCTCCTCGCACCAGCGTCCTGCGTGGATGAAGTATCGCAAATCGAAGGAGACAGAGGTTGAGCAGAAGGAGGAGGCTGTGGAGGCTATCATCGAATTGATATCAGTTGTCGAGAAGCGCATGATGGAAGAGGTGGATCCTGTCAAGAAGGAAGAGCTCTGTCGTCTCCGTCAAGACATGAAAGATAGCTTACCATCCCTTATCAATGAGGAAGAACTCCCGTCAGAAGCTGAGGCTGAGGTGGCGGTGAAACGGTGGGAGGAACTGACTTCTGCCAACTCACTTGCCGACGTTGCGAAATTGCATTGCAATATCGATGTGGACAAGGATGTCAGAGACGATTTTATGAAGCTTACTCCTGACGAAATTCGGGAGAACATTACCGAATACTTGGAATATTGCGCTAGCGATGTTGATGTGACGCACCGAGTCTATGTAGCTGCTCTCCCCGAATTTCTTGCTGGATGTCCTCATCCAGTGTCTTTTGCTGGCATCCTCACCATGGGATCAAGTTTCCTCACTGTCAATGATGAGTGGGAGTCTTATATCAAGCGTGCGGAAACTGTATACAGGGAAATGGAGGAAGGTGTCAAAGTCAAGCTGAGGACTTTGGCTGAGGAAGCAAAGTTGTTGATGCACGATGAAGAGAAGTGGAAGGATGATGTGTGGCTCAGCCAGTTGGATTGGACGCCGAAGGTCGCTGGAAAGTCAAGAGGGGTTATTCCTTCCGAGGCGGTGAGCTTTTCGTCCTCGTTCGAGTGAACGTAGGCGTGATGACTGATTGTGGCCAGATTGAAGAGGCTGTTCTACCAGTCGAAGACGACGTCGGGCCAACACCTGTCAATACATCCTCGGAAACAAACAGTGTTCCAGCTTGGTATCAGGAAGTTCAAACTGATCCCCTTGGTAAAAAGGCTCTTGAGAGGACATTGCCACTCCTTTTGAAGCTTTCGTATGATGGCCACCCTCTCCAGTATAGCTACAAGGAGCGCTGGCACTACTTCGAAGGCGATGAAATTCAACGTATATCGACTTCAGGCGGCAAGAAAATTGCTCAACTTTTTTCTTCACGGCACGTTGGCAGACTCCTTTCGAGCGGCGCGATGACTTCGGTCGATTCTGACCTTGCACTTGCTATATCTACGGGTGAAAAGGGTGACGATGTTCGGTCGAGGATATTACAGCTGGCCAAAAGTGTCTATGAATCAGGCGAACAGTATGATGTCTGGTCGAAGCAGTTAGACTGGAAGATGGTCACTATCAGCGACGCTGCCTCTGAAGAGGCCCTCGTTACACCCAAGCGAAAAAAACGTGAATCAAAACCTAAACCAGTCAAACCTCCTCCTGTTCTTTGGCCTAAGTGGTATTGGGAACTCACAAAACCCAAGAAAGGCATGCCGCCCGGTACGCTCGATATCACTGTGCGGAACCGTATCGCTCCCTTACTCTTCCGCCTTTCCTGGTTGGGATGGCCTCTTTACCATTCACGCGAACATGGATGGTCATTCCGTGTTCCTGCCAGCGCTAAGTTTCAAACACGCCAGATACCGTTGACATTCTATGATCCTGCGGATGATGCGCTCAATGAGTTGGCAACCCGTGAAGGATTCCTCTTCTACAAGCTCCCACACAAGGACGGCGAGAAGGCGAATGTCGGAAGCCCGCTGAGTAAGACTTTCATGAAGTATGCGGAGGATGGTACCATGAAGAGCCCCGTGGGCGAGGCGAAAGAGGCGCTGGATATGAACGCGCAGTGCAGCTATTGGATCAGTGCACGAGACCGTATCATGAACCAGATGGTCGTGTGGCAGAACCGGAAGATCAATATGGGCTTCGCTACACCCAAACCCGTGGAAGGGGAAAAAGAGAAGTGGGGCATTATCCTACCGCAAGTCATAACGATGGGCACCGTTACACGCCGTGCGATTGAGAAGACTTGGTTGACGGCTAGCAATGCCAAGAAAAACCGAGTGGGGTCAGAGCTCAAAGCCATGGTGCGGGCCCCCGAGGGATACGCCATCGTCGGTGCCGATGTCGATTCAGAGGAGCTCTGGATCTCCAGTTGCATGGGTGATGCTCAGTTTGGTTTGCATGGCGCCACAGCTATTGGTTGGATGACTCTCGAGGGTACGAAAGCGGCGGGGACAGATCTTCACTCCAAGACGGCCAGTATTCTCGGTATCTCGCGTGATCAAGCCAAGATCTTCAATTACTCGCGAATTTACGGTGCTGGAATGCGTCACGCTGTTCTCCTGCTACTACAGTCCAATGCCGCAATGCTCCCAGATGAGGCACAAAAGCTCGCCGAGAACTTGTATGCGTCTACGAAGGGCAAAAACACTCATCGGACGGATATGTTCGATCGCAAGTTCTGGTTCGGCGGCACCGAGAGCTTTGTCTTTAACAAGCTTGAAGAGATCGCTCTTTCTGATAAGCCGCAGACACCGGCATTGGGTTGTGGTGTGACTTATGCTTTATCCAAGGAATACCTCCCAGCCGAATTCGGTTCTGATTACATGCCCTCTCGCATTAACTGGGTCGTCCAGTCATCTGGTGTCGATTACCTCCACCTTCTCATTGTCTCGATGGAGCATTTGATCGCAAAGTATAATATCGACGCGCGTTATCTCATCTCGGTACACGATGAGTTGCGTTATCTAGTCAAGGAGGAGGATAAATACCGCGCTGCACTCGCATTACAGATCGCCAACCTCTGGACGCGCAGCGTGTTCGCGTACAAGTTAGGTATGGACGACCTACCGCAGGGCGTGGCTTTCTTCTCAGCCGTTGACATTGACCATATCCTTCGTAAGGAAGTTGACATGCCTTGCGTTACCCCATCACAACCTGTACCCATCGCTCGCGGCGAGAGCCTGGATATCACAGGTGTACTCGACAAGACAAACGGTGGTTCCTTGTGGAAGGACGGTCATCCGATGAGCACAGATCCGCTTGAAGAATACGTAGGCACTCTTGAAGGTTATACTCCTCCCGACTGCCTGGTCCATCGCGCAGCAAGTGCTGCCTTCCTTAGAGCCCAAGCCACATCCGATTTTGGCGAAGTCAAAGGCCTCGCACAGAAGGCGTCTGGTAAGAAATTCTCTGGCGGTATTGGGAGTGGAAGGAATGGCAGTAAAGGCAAGAAATTGACGGGTAGGAAACGTAAAAAACTCGCTCCTGTTGGGGACGGCGAGGGGGTCGATTGGGCGGCCCTGGTAGAGAAAGTGTTGGGTTCTAATCCTCTGCACCATCAATAATTTTCATATTCATACATATATGTTACAGCTGCTGTTGCTTGTATAAGTTATTCCATAGTAATCTGTTATTTCATGTACCAGCACCATGTTGATAGTTTGCGCGTGCCATCTTCGAATTCGAAGGCAAGCTCAATTGCAAGGACTTGTTGACAACTTGTTGAACATTCAGCCAGAACTTGAAGACCACGTCTTATAGCTAACAAAAACAAATAACGCGTCAAAATCACTTTTCGTCCGTATTGCAGCTTGCTTCTTTTCAAATCTCTTGGTTCGACCACAGCCCCTTCTGCATCTAACCGTGACTACAGGCAACATGGGAGACTGGACTTCCGACGCGAACCAGGCGTTGAAACTGACACTAGGTGAGCTCCCAAACTTCGTGCGAAGTCTTCCTGTGCCAACACCTGGCGGCGCGCCAACCCCAGTCAGGTCAACAGAAGACATTAAGAGCCTCGCAGAAGATGAATCATACGAGTTCCGCCCGACTTTCACCTATCCAGTTCGTTCTTCATCGCTTTGCTCTGTATTGGTTGGCCTCACCAATTGCGCTTAGATTTATGGAGAGGATGAAAAGCTGTATGGGTACAAAGGTCTTGAAATTGACGTGAGTTCGTTCTCAATTATGAGTATGTCTTACTGAGAGAATTTCAGCTAAGATTCGCGTCTGGCTCCCTGACTCAATATCTTGACGTCAAATACACCAACAAACTCGATTCTACATCAACAGTAGATGATGTGGAAGGAACACTGAGTCGCTTCATTCCGCCAGGTGTGTTTCACGTCATTCTATTATACGTGTTGTTGAGACGAAACAGGCTACTTCAAGGATGAACAAAAGTTCCTCGCTTTCGTAGAAGGAGACGCGACGACCTTCCGACCCCCCGGACGACTCATTAATTCCTACACACGCCCTGTGCCTTCAGCTTCAACTGAGAAAGGAAAAGCTATGTTGAACTCTCAGACTTTGGATCCAGACAGTGAGGATTCCGTGGTGTTTGAAGCGTATCATGCAGGTCCCTTTCTAGTGGTACTCGGCTTTCCTTGACCCCGCTTACAGGCAACTTGGGATACCTCCGGATTTAGAGAGCTCCACCGCAGGATGCAAATATTTATTTTGTTGTATATTGAAGCAGGGTCCTATATTAATGAAGATGAGGACTCCTGGGAGTTTGTCGTCCTGTATGTCGGTATTTCGATCTTGGCTTTTCTAAGTGTTTATCTCATCCACCAGATATGAAAAGCGCAAGAGAAGAGGAGCGCCGAATACGGCCACCTATCATTTCGTTGGATACTCATCGCTTTATCCCTTCTATTTCTTCCCTGAGAAAACGCGTATGAGGCTGAGGTGTGTAACTACTGTTGCAAACTTACAGTCACCGGTGCTGACTTCTGTGGTCCCCAGTCAATTCATGATTCTTCCTCCATATCAACACCGTGGCCATGGATGTAGGAAAGCTGTATTTCCACTGATTCAACTACGCTGACGCATACACTTAGCGGAACTCTATAAAGCAATCTATCAATACATTCTTTCTCAATCTAACATTGCAGAGTTGACTGTTGAAGATCCTGCGGAAGCTTTCGAAGACCTCCGAGACAGGAACGACCTTCGAATGTTGTTGTCAAACCAACGATTTATGGAGGAAGGGTTCGGTAGTGAGACTGTGACACATGGGGGAGGACGTGTTGGAGGAGTCGGACGAGCTGGAAAGAGTGGAAGAGGTGGGAAAGATGCCACTAGCGCGAAAGGCAGAATGGGCCCTCCGAGTGACAAAGTTTGGCTGGAGAAATGGCGGACCAATTTGAAAATGGCTGGTGTGAGTACTCGCCATTATGGGGCTTACCGGTAAATTTAATAAGACTCTGCAGCGGCAATTTCATCGTTTGGTCGAAATGCTCCTTCTCCTCCGTCTCGACCCATCGGATGCTCGCGCCGAGCGTGCATATCGAATACAGGTTAAAGAGAGGCTTTATCGTTTCAACTTCGTAAATCTTTTCTTCCGTTGTACTCGAGTTGTTAACGGTGTCTTCTTTTGTGCAGGAAATCCTTGCTCAGTTAGAAAAAGAAGAGCGTCTTGAAAAGCTAGAAGAAACTTTCCAGAGCGTCCAACAAGATTATTTGAGAATACTAGCCATGGTCCCTTGAAGATACCGATCACCTCTCTTTATTGCTATATGTATTTAATTTATATGTCGACGAATTTAGGATGCGAACCTTGATGAAGACACTTAATCTGACGGAGATTTTGAGGAGGAATACGTTGTACATGCGTGGACCCCGCCAGGTAATCACCATCAGTACCACTATCATGATGCAAGACCGCCTGGATGGGCCGAGGCTGGTCGCAAAGCGCTAACGACGAAGCCGTCCATGAATTACATGGATGGTTATTCGTTATTCTTCTGTCCGCATTACTTTCTCATACCTCATCAGGCTAGAACCATTATCATTAGAGCAGAAGACACGTTAAACTTTCTGCACAAACCACAATAGCTCGAAGGAGATATTGCACCCTCACTCGATGAGACAACGAATAATGTCGTTCAAGTAAGTTATGATACCAAGGGTTCGCTCGGCACATTTTTTCTAATGGCATTTTAGCCTGGAAGCCATGCTAACTGACATCATGGGGAATCAATCAATTTCTTCATATTTGTTATCGACCCAAACGATTTTGCTCAATCTGTTGAGAACGTTTTCTACTTGTCATCTTTGATTCGCGATGGCAAGGTCGCATTCGAGACGAACTCTGACAATGTTGGTGACATGAATGAGGAGAAAGGAGGGCAAAAGATGCGACCCAAACAAGGGAAACCGATTTCTGGAGGGGACGAATGTCGAGGTCCGAAGACATTTTTCGAAACAGTACGGTTTTTCTTCCGATCCTTCTACCCCCGAGTTCCGCAACTCCGAAGTTTATTTCTCCATGAAATACGCGGACGGGAAACCATCAGACAAGCAAATTCTAAGCGACCTCCTTGAAACCTGCTCAAATCTTGCAATTTCTCGCTTTTCTTGTAATGCAATCAAGGAATCCAGTTTTCGATTCCTATCTTACATTCGGACTACAACGCTTCTGTACTCTCGGTTCCTTGGTCAATATGTCAAGCTTTACGGGAACTAGGGCGAGCTCACGTAATATCTCAAAGAGAGTCCCAATATCTGAACGCTACGCACCTGTAGAAGAAAAGACATCTGCAATCACGGTTCGCTGGCTCCCATTTTCTCCACCACTGTCACCTTTCGAATTCTTTGACGGTCACCAAGTGTCGACTAGAGGACATTTTACAGAAATTGGAACCTGGTGAGCGTGCAAGGACAATGGCAAGATTATTGAAGCATATGGACTCCTATTTTCCGGATTGGAAGAGGAAGGATAAATTGTCCTCTTTCAACTTGTTCATTCATCCCGAAATTAGTAGTAGTAAGGAGTAGCGTCATAGGAAGAATCCCAACAGTGTATATGAGTTGACGACATGACCTCGCCGGGTAATCACCATCACCATCACCACGCCACTACTCTTTCACTGTCACCTTCCTCACCCTCATCTTTACCACCAGTTCAGGACCCTCTTTCTCAATCCCGGCGTCTCATCCGTGTAACATAGGTTCAAGGCGCCAGTGTAAAGCAGCATTGACAATAACCCATCTACGACTGGTCAACCGTTGCAAATTTTCGTTCGAGGCAGGCTCTTGGGAAAGGTCCTCGAGTCATTTGAAATATCACAGGACTGAACACCTCGGGGTCCGGAAAGTAACGCGCATTTTCAATCTGCAGTACGAAGGATCTCGATCCAGTCTTGCTCATTCGGAATGGATATATACACATGCGAATACCGACTATGTCGAGGATAATCTGCATATTATTATGTTAACTGCATCTGAACAATTGTGATCTTGTTAAACCTGACATTGCTGCCTTTCTGCACCGGCAAGAATGCGCTTCTGTTCCGAGAGCTTGAGGCCTCCCTCATCCCCTAGACGTACGATGAGCGCTATTATTATAGAATACTATAGGATGCAACTTGCAAGCCATTTATAGTGCACTCCCTCCGAACGTCCTTTTCGGTATCGCCTGCGGATGTCTGGTAAGCGGGTGCGAAGAGCATTTACGAAATGGGACATGGGCCACAAGCGATGATTTGAATCAGAGAATGGGTACTAAGTGAGGGATGTAACTGCTACCGTTTGAGCAGAGACAGGGATCGAAAAAATACCGGAATAACGTTTTTGATACTCCACAACCTAGGTATCGTTCTTGGTACCTGAGTAGAGTTGCTAAGCAGACGAGATTGATACTCAACCACAAGCATACGT
>JAGGAW010000102.1:0-16595 GCA_017657375.1 Termitomyces sp. T27 | reverse complement strand
ATATTTACATAGTATCATTCATAGTCTAAATTTACCTCATTCTTGTGCTATACCATTGAGGGACCCAGAAGATAATTCACATGAGGGTCTGCAAACTAAGAGATGAGATAAATTACTCAAATCACATCATCAGGATCAATAAATCTAAATGCAGTGTCTACTTCTAAGAATTCAATTTGATACAAATGTTTTGCTGAAAACCCTGACTTTAATTCATCATCAAATCCATACCATTGACTCCACAAAAATTCCATTTGTTAGAATTCTTAGCTCTCACTAAGATGCACAAGAGTGTGAAAGATTTTAACAATGCAGAAATATCAATATGGATGGGCATTGTTTTTATCCTTGTCTGTGAGAACTATAACATCTGAATGCTAATTGAGATTGATGGTATCCTGATCTCATTGATTGTCATACATTGTGAAATTGATATGTAAGGCTTGATGTTTGTAGATCATATTGTCTTAAATAATGAGCTGACCACAATGTTTATCGGTAATTGCTTTAATGTCAAGTAATTTAAGGAGGCATGTCAAGATGTAATCCTTGAGTTTTAGTACAAAACCCTGAGTTCTTTGATAAGTTTACTAGTAAGTTAGGGTCAGATCATATAAATCACCTTAATTACTGGGTCATCTTGATGATCATCAATCTATTTGAGGAGATTGATTAGAGTATGTTTCATCTTTGAGATGAAATAGTGCTCCTCTAGGCTGATCTGTGGAAGATCTTCCTCTTCCACCACATCATTGATCATATGTTCTATCACTTGTAATCTTGCCTCATATTGCTTATGCTGGGAAATTTGGTTTTTAAACTGGTTCTTATTTGTTCAGGCATAAAACACCTTGACATGCTTATGTTCTTGCTTGCCCTAGTATGCATATGATCAATATTATTCCTGGCAAGTAAAGATGGATATACAATCTGGGTGGAGTATAAATTAGCTATCCCAAATCGTTCAATACACATTGAATAATGCACTATAGAGTGCATCTTTGGTGTGTTGGTGTATCAATGTTAAAAGATCTCTTCTTCTATGATGCTTCAGTCAAGATGAATTCCTTCTTTAGTTTTGTCATAACAGCTGTTCTTGGTTTAATCTACATTTGTTTGCTGGCCTTCTTGACTGATTGAGCTGCTTAGTGGTGTATAGATGCACTAGCTTCTTTCAGCATCTTGTGAGTTTTTAAAAGTGGGCAGATCTGCCTCTAAAAATATGCATATGCTGTGTAAAGGTTCTGGAGATTCCCTAAAAATGTTTAGAGATCACTCAGTATGCAAATACATCTTGGCTGATGCATGCCAGCATGCAAACATAAATAATAGATCTTGTATCTTCTTGTTAACACTACAACTTGTTTTTGTAAAAAGCCCCTCAAAACAAAGTCCTGCAATCTATTTTGAAAGAATGAGGCAAGAACAAAGTAATAGACAGGGATGTACCTGCACTAAGTCTTTGAAATCTCTTGCTCCCATAATTTTCATGGTGGATGTGTCATTTTGAAAATTTCTAATTGTTTGGCATCTAAAAGGAGAGACTTGATGATACTTTTGATTAGTGCATAAATATATTTTGCCATACCTTTAGCTCAAATTTATGCATAACATCACAGACAAATAGATTAAAATAGTTCTTCTGTTGAGGCAAGGAAACCTGCAAAAAAGCATTCTAATAGCAAAATATGATTTGCTGAAGTAGTAAACCTAAGAGACAAAGATTACTCATCTCAACAAGAACTAGAGATTCACCAAGTATTCTATCTATTGCCTTTCCATTGACGGTGTATCCCTCTTCAAAAATTTTCCTTTAGGCTTTTTTGATAGATGACTGCTGGACAAGGTTGTTGATTCAGGGTCTTGAAGACCAAATTAGATTATAAAGCTTTGTCCTAAGCTTCAACATTTGTGAGTGTGCTCCTTGCAGGCAAGTTATAGACAACAAAGCAGAAAAAGAAACACCTCAAAAATCTTGTACTCAGTGTACTAGGCCCAAGAAATCAAAGCAATCTGAGCATGGAGAGTGGGAAGCATTTATGATGGCTCTTAAGATTAGTATCAATCTAAAAAATTAACAAGGAAAAAAATTGTATGTGCTTAACTCTTATATGTGTCTCAGTAATTCACTCATTTTTGCCTTAGAACAGGCAAACAGGCCTTTTATGTCCATATCATTGTGCCAGCAAATTAATCCTATGTATGATTAGCCCATTTTTTAATCTCAATGCTATGTGTGGCTTAGTACACAAAGGACTTTTGGATGACAGTGTCTGTAATCTGAAGGATAAAAAAGGTTTAGAACTACATAAAGATGATGACATAGAGAGATAATATGTGACCAGCTGATTGTATGCAGACAATCAATGAATATATGCATGTGTATATCTTATTATTCAGGGAGCAGAAAATGAATGCAGATTTGAGGCTGAATTTTGAGAATTTTCTAGACAAGTTTTTGCAAGAAGTTTACTATGACATTCTTGCCATCATGCCATACCTTGAAAAAACATTGAAGATTTTATGTAGATCTTGGCAAGCATTCTCCAGAATCTTGTTAATGTTGTATGTGCAGCATGTATTTATTTTATTTATCTTGCATTGTTTGCTCATCATCAGCTTTAAGTTTGCTGATAGAGTGACAAGTGCACAGACAGCTAGTACTCAGAAAGTTTTGCATGACTTGCCTACCGTTTTACAGAATTTGGTGCTCATGTACCTGATCCCTCAAATGACACTTCTCTTACAACTAATACTACCTTTAAAACAAGCAATATTTTACAGGGACTTTGTAAGAGTGATATCTGAAGGCTATGGCTCTATCACACAGCTGGTAGAGGAGAATCCAAAGATGTATTTAATAATAAAATACAAGTAAGAACTATAGTTACTTACCTAGCAGAGAGAAATCCAAAGAGAACAAGTCTAAGGTCACTCAGAGCTAAGATTGTAAAAAATGAGCTAGGAAGTCATGTGACACATGTCATATGAATGTCACATAATCATGAATCATTGTAAAATGATTTGTGATTATATGACTGTGATAGTGACACTACAAGGTGATCAGACACATAAGAAATTAGAAATAAAAGTGAAACATAGGGTAAAAGAAGGAAATTAAGGAGGGTGTGACACCTTGATGACTGTGGGAAAGCAGAGAATGAAGGAAAATGGACTGTCTTCTTACATCACCCTTCCTCTAGCATGCGGCATCTTGATGCACTGAGTAGAAAAAATTTTGGATGGCAGTATCAGCTAGTAATATAAGGTAGATTCTCTGGATAGCTCTAGGTGCATCAAAGTGTTGTCAATAAAAGTCTTAAATTAGTCTAGGTGCATGAATATTCTTCTGCAATTTTTAAAAGACATCCTCTAAACTATAGCCCTTCTATTTTACTTTGAACTGTAGTTTGCACTTGAATAAACCGCTATCTAGTATTTCTTCTACCTTATACTTCTTTTCATTGTCTACCAAGACTGGCAGTGGTGATGGTTTGGATCAATGGCCTGGAATGGGGTTATCTAATGCTGGAAACAACTTTACTATATTGAAGACTAGATGCAGTTGTCACAGATTGGCTAAAAGTCATAGTCAATAAGCCAATGGACTTATCTGCTATTTTACTACAAATGGCCCAAAATAACAATGCAACAGCTTCTGCAATAGCTAAATATCAGAAGTGTCAAGGTAGATATAGTTGCCAAGCTAATACTTTGGTGCTGGGGTGTGGCTACAATTGTAATAATATGTCATATTATCTTTTACCTTAGCTAAAGTGGCCTTCACCTCTTCTTGTGCTATTTTCATTTTATTCACAAACTTATTCATTGGTTGGTTGTTTGAAGAGCATGCATAAGGCTCAAAGCCCATGCATGAGTGCTGGCCAGTATCAAAAAAGAAGGGTGAGAACTATATTGAAGCATGAACATAATTGTTGTACTGGAACTCTGCCTAGCAACAGCCCGCCTTAGTCATCTTATTGCTCATTGCAAAATAAGTGTAAGTACTGCTCTAGGTCTTGATTGATTTGTTTAATTTGACTATCAGACTGAGAATGGTATGCTGTAGAGGTGTATAGCTTCACATCAAGGAGGCAATACAGTTCACTAGTGAATTTTGCAATGAACTGTAGTCCATGGTCTAAGACATATACATTTGATAGACCATGTAGCTTCCAGACATTCTTATAGTAGAGGTTTGCAGCCTCCATAGCAGAGCATGTAGTATAAGTGAGAATGAAGTGGGCCTGCTTATCATAGAGGTCCACAACAACTATGATGGTGTTGTATTCATGCACATCTAGAAGCTCGATGATGAAGTCTACTAAGGTGACACTTCACTGTTCAGCTGAGATGAAAAGAGGATGAAGCTGATTTATGAAGAGTTGATGTTAGGGCTTTGTTCATAGGCAGACGTCACAGGTGCTAGTGTAGGAGCCCATATACCATGACATCTAGAGCCACCAGTAGTTGCAAGAGACTAGCTCCAAGGTTTTCCACCTATTAGAATGACCTGTGATATGAGAATCATGGTGTTGCTCAACAATTCACTATCACAGCTTAGAAATATTGAGAACATAAATACATCTACAGAAAGTCAGGAGTTCTTCTTTGTAGACTCATTCATCAGTATATTCTGATTTTACTTTTTTGTTTCAGTTGGCCTATAGTGTATGAGCTGCCTGAGCCACCACGTCCTCCTGTATGCCTTATCAATTCTCCTGTCATATATTTTTGAGGATGTTCACCTCATCTCCTTGGACAGCCACATCTTTCAGAGCACAAATAGCAAAGAGCTAAAAGAAGGATTAGCTTGAAGGTGATAATTTGAAGGCATTAAAGGCATCTTGCTGCAATGCTTCTCATCACTATGTACTATCCTTAACCATAAGGTCAAAAAGTGGATGTGCATAATGAAAGAAGTCTTAAATAAACCTTTAGTAGAAGTTTATGAAGCCCAAGAAGGCTTGCACTTCCTTTTTGTTCTTTTGTGCTGGCCACTCCACTATACCTGCCACCTTTACTGGATCCATCTCAGTCATTCTATGCAAGATAATCAGTTCAACGTACTTGACCTTAGTCTGTTCAAACTCATACTTCTCTAGCTTAAGTAGCTTAAAATAAAGTTGGTGTTGGTAGAGGTGCTCTAAGACAATGCATATAATCTATCAATGCTTTTCAAGTGTCTTAGTGTAAATGAAGATGTTATTAAGGTAGAAGCAGACAACTCCTTCCACAATCAGATCATAGAAGATGTTGTTCATCATTGTTTAGAAGGTTGCAGGGCTGTTAGTTAGGCTAAAATTACAGAGGTTCAAAGAGTCTACAATTGGTTTAGAACACTGCCTTTCACTCATTGTCTTTCTTGATGCATAACATTGTTGTGGCCCTAATAAACATCCAACTTAGTGAAGTAGCATGCACCTTATAAGTTGTTGATAAGTTCAAAGATGAATGGCAGAAGGTAGCAATTCACAACCATTATCACATTCAGAATACAATAATCCTGAACCAAATATAGGAGGAACCTGTCTTTCTTTTTGATGAAGAAGACTGAGGAGGCCATTCATCAGTGACTTTAAAGAACAGATTTAACTTGAATCAAAGTTCTTCTATAAGAACACATCTTACACATCCTGCTCATGAAGAGCTAGCAGAGATACTTTGTAGCTAGAAGGCTCTGAATCAGAAAGGAGTTTAATTGCATCATTTCATTGCTTGTGCTCAGATAGCGAATCAAAGGAAGCTTTGGAGAATACATTCTCAAAGTTCTGTAGGTGATAAAGAACTATGCTGCTAGATGACTTAGGCTGAGAGTTGGCTGCAAATGCTTGGACCAGCTGTTGATACATAGTTTAACTGGCTCTAATCTCAGTTTTTATCAGAGGAGATTGCAACATGGTAGCATAAATCTTGTCATTTACTTCAATACCCTTGTCTAGAGACTCTGTGTTAGAGGTGCTGGCAAATTTGCCTTCTCTTCTATCTTTCCACTCAGATCCTATACTTCAAACATATTTGTAGAGGGCCTCTTTATAAGAGAACACCAGGGAGGGGAGATTTAATAAATGGATGTTAGAGAAGGGAAGATGCCTAACATAACAAGTATGAATGGCAATGCACTCTCAAACCTTGGCTCTGTATTTCTCTCATGCCTCCTTTGCACAAGTAGAATAGCACTAGGGACACTGGACTCATATGCACCTTACCCTTAGCTCAGTTAATCTCTGAGTGTTCATAAAGCTAAGTGAACCTAAAAATCATGTCTTGCTTTCTTAGACTTGTGATGACAAAGACGGCATGCTCTACATGTGTGCAATAGCAAAGAACAAGGTCCATGACTGAACAGATAAAACCTGCTTCATTGCAAGTGCCATTGATGTTGTAGCTAGGAATAGGATGAGTGAAGAGTTGAGTAGTGAGGCAGTGTTACTCCATGTATGTTGCATCAATAAAGAACCCAGTGGCTCTACTGTCAAGCAAGGCAGAGATGCTGCATATTTGTTGTGTGTCTATCATCTCAATTTTCACATCCAGATGCAAGGAGTTGGGAGATAGTGTAGAAGCCACTACATACTGATGAGGAAAATAATATTCCTAGGCAAAGACATAGCAATGTAACATGGAAGGAGAAGGATGCGCTCCAGCCAAGTCTTTGGCTGATGGAGTATTTTGTATGTCAAAAAAGGTACTGTTAGTCTCAGTTTCAGTTGTAGAATCATTAATAAGGGATGATGTATTGGCAGATTCTACAAACAAACATGCAAACTGATTAGCACCAAGTAGCAGAGGCATACAACTCATCTGTTATCTGATTTGAAATCCTCTTCAGTCTTAGGAAGAGGAATAGCAGATGACTCTGTCAATGTAGCATCTAGCAATGAGGTTTCTTCTGCATTCTTCACCATTAGTAGCTGCAGGAGAAGCTCTTCCTGTTCTGTTAGTAACAGGTAGTGAATCTCTAGACCTTATGGGTAGGTAGCATGTAAAGTGGCCAAGCTTCCTGCATTGACAACAAAGCAGTGGAGTGGAGGATCACTGCTATGAGGCATCAACATCCATAAGTATGCTAGCAAGCAAAAAACAAAAGGTGGGAGCAGGAATAGGAGAGGCCACCAAGAATGCATGAGAAGGTGAGTAAGCTAAGGATGAAGCTGAAAGAACAGAGTGGAGTAGTGCTATCAAACAGGACTAAAGGCGATGCAACTCATATTTCAATTCTATGAGTTGCCACTGCTTCTGAGCTACTTTAAATTAGGATACTATATGATTATTGCTGGATTGACCTTTAACTAAGTTGTTAAATTGGTTGATGAAAGTGGAGTGAAGACCATCCTAAAATGTAAGACAAAGTTGAAACCTATCAGGATATTTAGCTTGCTTGACTAGCACTTAGAACAAGTCAATGTATTTATTGAGTGTGTGCTTTCTTTGACCATATTGATCTCAATTCTAGAGAGAGAAAGAGCTGCGGTCTTGATAGGATTGAGAGGGAAGAACTCTGCATGGAAATCAGCCTTGAATGCTATTTAGTCTGCAAAGCTACTTACCTTGCCAGGATACCTGAATATATAGAGCACCTAGGTCAAAGTGTGGCTTGTCTTCATGTAAAAGAGCACTTACACAACTTTGAGCATGTCAGAAACAAAAGCATCACCAGCAAGTTGAATATAAATGATGCATGACTGAAGAAAGTGTTCATCTATAGCATGACTTTCATCATAAGCATTCAGAAGTACAGGACAGGAGATTTTGGCATGCGTGGTGGTAAAGGCATCAAAACAAAGCATAATAAGGACAGTCCTTGACAATGAAAGTGCTAGAGCATGAGGAGGAGATAGAGAAAGATGGTCTAAGAGTGCCTGAAAAGATCAAGAGATAGCATTCGTTGTCTGATGCAGCTCAGCAAATTTTGTGGTGTGGTGAGAGAGAGAGTTTTAAGTAGCTTGCATTTAAGTTTCTAGAGCAAGCAAACAATTTCAGGCCTTGTCTTGAGGGTTGGAGATATCTAAGTGGATGGCTAGAGAGACTAGTTGGGTCATAGAAACACTATAGAAGCAGTAAGCAAATTGGTGGAGGAGATAGAGTTTTAAGGCAAGCAAGAGGTTTAAGACAAGCTAAAGTGGGCTTTTAGATTAAAGCTAGAGACTTGTTCTGCTGTAAAAGCAACCTCTGGAGGCTATGATTTAATCACACAGCTAGCAGAGAGAGATCCAAAGATGTATTTAATAACAGAATACAAGCAAAAATTATAGTAACTCACTTAGCAGAAAGAGATTTAAAGAGAATAAGTCTAAGGTTGCTTAAAGCTAAAATTATAACAAATAAATTAGAAAGTCATGTGATACATATTATATAAATATCACATGACTGCAAATCATTGTACAATAATTTACAGTCATGTAACTGTGATAGTAACATTGTAATAGTGACACTATAAAGTGATCAGACATATAAGAGACTAGAAATAAGAGTGAAACATAAAAAAAAAGGAGGTTAAGGATATGTGACATCTTGATGACAGTGGAAAGGCAGAAAATGAAGGAAAATAGACTGTCCTTTTATAGACTTTGCCATGGTCTATTTCTTATTATTGTAAATTCATCCTTAATGATTAAGTCTATCAAATCTCTAATTTTCTTTCTAAATATGTCAGCATATGTTTTTTAGTTCAGAAATTTGATAAGTAAACAAACATGCTATGAAAGAACTCATTACAAAGTTGTTAAGCATCTCAATGATTAATCTTGCAATAATTCTGTATATCACATGTCAGATAAATGCTATTTCAATGCAATCCACAAAAAAATAAACTTTGATATTATTACAATTATAGACACACCATGCTTTGAATGCAATTTTTTAGTGGCCAATGCAAGATAGCTTTTTCTTTATTCAGCACTTTTATTAAAATATCTTAGATTTCTTTGACTTACCTTCAAATCTGTGAGCTCAGGATACATTTGAGTTTTAAAATAGATAAGTCACTTAAACAACATAGAATTTATCTGATTATTGCATATAATATATTTTATACTAATAATAATAGTATTTAAGGCAAGTAAAAGATTTTTTCTCTGCTATCTGAACTTGAAAGTAACATTAGACAGTTAAAACAAGCTTGGCTTAAAGAAGCTAAATAGCAGTGCAAAGAGTGTGAGGCAAAACAATGATATAAAAACTCACATGCCAAATATCATAAGCACACAAATAACAAGGTCAATTATTAATGAGAGAATTCTAAGCAAATTTAGAAATGTCATTGCCATGAACTTGAAAAGAAACAACATGGCAAAGATTGTAGCAAAGGTGAGGTCAACAATGACAGCGATGGTGGTGATGATGATGGATAAGATGATGATTGATGGATAAAATGATAATGACAGTGACAGCAATAACTATGAAGGTGACAATAATGGCAATGGTGATGATGATAATGATGGTGATGGCAATGAGTATAAAGGCAATGGCAATAGCAATAGCAATAGCAATAGTGATGGTAATGGTGATAGTGAGTTAGTGTCAATGATGGTAATAGTGCAGGCAAGGGTACAAATGCAGGCAGGCCTAAGAGTAAGGATGCAAGAAGTGGAGATAAGGCCAAGGATAAAGATGTTAGCATTGGCATTGGTATCAGTGCTAATGCAATTGCAGATGGAGGTGTAGGCAAAGGTGGTAAAGGTGCAAGCAAGAGCAAGAGCAAGAGCAAAGACATGAATAGAGGTATGAGCAAGGACACAAATGCAAGGGTTACCATAGAGGCAAAAAAAGGAATATCTGTGAGAGGCAAATAAGGATGAATAAGATGCTTATATTGATTTTGTATTAGCTGATAACTCAGACTACTTGAACTGACTGTATACTGTACAATTAACTAGTTGTATGAAATATACATATATGAGCTTGAAGAAAACATGAGTGCTATATTGGCTGATAGCTGTAAATATTACTGCTGCAAATGACCTTGCTTTAATGGCTATAGCTTATGCTTAATATCTTGACAGCAGTAAAATAATATTCCTTAATAATGTGTACTATACATCATAAGTGCCCTAGTTTCATTAAATAACATAGCCACTGTTTTGCTGATGATGTGCATGTGTAGGTATAATGATAGTACATTGTCAGACAAAGTAAGTGCAGCAGCTTGAGTAAGCAATGGCAATAGTGTGATGTAATCAGTGCAAATTGATGATGCTCTGAATGATGTTGTATAAGTAGGTATAAGTGAGAATGCTAATTGGATGTGGTCACTGCATTATCACTGACAAGTGCCTGATATAAAAGGTGGTATCTCCAATGTAAGTCTGATATAAGATAGAGATAAAGCAGGCAGTGCTCAAAGTGTTTTAAGATGGTAATGAAAATAGTATTTTTGCAATTATAATGTCACAGGCATGGTGACTAGTGGCACATTTTACTGATAGTGATAAAGATGAAAGTTGGTTACAGCAGTGGCATAGTACTAAAGCTGACAATGTGGTGCTAAGCATCAGTAACATATTAAAAAATGAGTAAGACATTGCCATAACAGGTGGCCTGCATGACAAAAGCAATGATGATGAGTGAGATACTAAACTTAAATGATTACTAAATGAAACATAATAGCTATTTTTTTTTATTGTTTTTGTAAGGCTATCTATAGGATTTATATACTTTTGTCGAGATATTATAAAGAGCAAACAGAATATGCAGCCTTCTACTTTTTACAATTTGAATAAGGCTATTTGTCAGGAAATGACACAATATTATTCAGTATGTACTAGACTGTGCAGGTCTTCAAAATCTGAGTAGGTCCTCTCTTGACTTTATAGCTGGTAGATTGGCTTCTTATAGATTAATTTTAATAATTTTGATGAATTTTAAGTTGCTAGAGGTTAGCAATCATGAAAATATCATGTGTGATGTCACATGATGTGTCATGTGACTTAATCATGATGCATTGTAGCATTGTTTTTGAAATGTAAGGTGACAACCAATGATTTTGTACTTAATGCTATAGTAGTCTCATTAATATTGTTAAAGTCTTAGTACTGCTAAGTTCAGCACTATAACATAAAGCAAAGCATTGTTAATTGTTTTCCAGTTCTTGTTAGGAAAATTATAGTAGGCTATTTTTTTTAATTTGTAATGAAAATGGTAAAATATTACCAAGTATATACTAATTGTGCTTCATGGCTATTAGAAGTGATTGTACAGGTCTTCAAAATCTAGGCAGATCCTCTCTTGACTTTTTTAAAAAGAGCACTATATCTTTAAAGGCTGGTAGCTTGGCTTCTTATAGTTTGATTTTGATGATTTTCACAAATTCTGAGTTGCTAAAAGTTAGTGATCATGATGTTTTTATGTGCAATGTTATGTAATGCATTATATAACTTAGTTACATTACATCGTAGTATTGTTTTTAGAAGATACAATAATGGATGATAATTTTTATACTGAGTGCTTTAGCAGCTTTATTAGCATCTTTAATTAAACATATAAAATATGTCTTTTTTTTGTGAATAGATGGAGGAAATACAACAATCTGGTGAAATGAACTTAATCAAATTTTGATCATTTTTTTGCCTTTTTATATATTGTATTATGATTCTAAGATTGAACAGAGTGGTTTGCACATCAAAGAAACCTTTGCTCAAGTAGGTGAATGGACAAGACAGTGATGTAGTAAAATGGATTTGATCAAATCTTAGAAGAATTCTTAGTTTTTTTGCTTTTTTATCATATAACTGAGATCAAACAGACTTATTTGCATGTTGAGATCAGTTGATTGATAAAAGATTTTAATTAAATGCATTACACTACAATGCACAGAATAAAATATGAAGAAACCTGTTGAATGAAGCCATACAGTCTAAAAATATACTTGTAGCTATTAGGATAAGCTGTGTGTGAATCATAGGTGCTCCATGAATATTGTTGCATAAGTTGCAGTCACAATTGAAAAGAGGTTGCCATATTTCATATGCAAAAAATATGAGATCAAATAACAAGTTCAGATAGTTCTTAAGAAAAACATGATAAAAAAAAAAAGAAAAAGCAAATTAAGGATAACCATAAAGCCAATAGTCATAAAGAGCCATGAACATGATGTAAAGCCAACTCTGGCTACCAGGTTCTTGGTTTTGCTATTATCATTCTGCAAGAAAATACAAATTAAGATTGACAAGCCAACAGTTATAAAAAGCCATAAATGTGAAGTCAACCTTGGCTGTCAGGTTTCTGATTTGGTTATAGTTGTTTTAAATCAACATCTGTATTTTGTGGCATTGATTGCATTAAAGTGATCACTTAAATTTCATTTTCATACAGATTTATAAATATGCTAAGTATGTTTAATTCAGTTGACTTTCTCTGTGCTGACAGGTCATTCCAGTCAAAGCAATAAAATAAGAACAAATCTGGAGAAATTATTTTTCTCTTTATTCTTTTTACTTAAAAATCTCTGACAAAATTTTCATGCAAATCCTTATATTTATTATTCATGTCATCTTCAGTCCTTCCAACACTTCTGAGCACAGTGCAGCCAAAATTGATGCAAGATAGTAATTTTCACTGCAGTTATGCAAGAAGAGAAAGAATATTGAAACAAATTAAAAGCCAGCATGCTCAGAGTAAGCTATAAAATGAGTAAAAATGAAAAGATTTGCTGACTTAGCTATGTGCAACTGTGGCAAAAGATGAAGATTAATTTGAGATTGTTAAGAAACACTCTATTTATTTATTTTTTCATTCTTCCTCTAATTGCCATCTTCAGCCTTATGATTTTTAAAGGACACTTTTGATAAAAAATCTGTAGGGCTCAACAAATTTTTTATTGAGATCAGATCATGTGACTATTAAGCAGGTGACCTTCTAGAGGCCTTTAACTTCACCAGTCACATGTCCTGACTTACACTCACTGGTCACATCTTGTGACTTCACTCTTTCTTGATCATATGATTTATGACTTAAGTGTACTGTACAGTTGTATCCCACACTTTTAGAACTTTTAAAGTGTCGCACTTGATATAAGTAAATCTCAGACTTGTTCTCTTTAGATCTCTCTCTGCCAAATTAGTAGTTATGCTTATATACAACTATACATCACTTAATATACCTTAGATCTTTTTTTACCAGCTATGTAGTTGAGTCACAGCTTTTAGAGGTTGATGCCCACTCTTCAACCTCACAGTTAAGGATAGTGCATAGCAATGAAAAGTGCTGCAGCAAAATGCCTTTGATGCCTTCAAATTAACCATCACCTCTAAGCTGATCTTCTTTTTTCTGGACTCCTCTTCCTTCTATATTAAAGCTAATAGCTCTGATTTCACTACAAGAGCAGTCTTTTCTTAATAGTCAAGGGAAGATGATAAGTAGCATTCTGTAGCCTTCTATTTCAAGGGCCTGAATGCAGTAGAATGGAATTACAAGATCTATGACAAGGAGATGCTTACCATCATTTGTTCCTTTGAGGAATGATAGCACTTTTTTGAGAGCACAATGCACAAATTCAAAGTTTGAACTAATCATAAGAATCTTGAGTATTTCTAGATGGCAAAGAAGCTTAACTGCCATCAAGCTTGATGGTCCTTGTACTTGACCAACTTTGACTTCTTGCTGCACTACAAGCTATGACAGAGCATGAGCAAACTAAATGCTTTATTTTGATGAGCAGACCATAGGACTAGAGCATCCAGATGGCAAAGAAGCTCAATTGCTATCAAGCTTGATGGTCCTTGTATCTGGCCAACTTTGACTTCTTGCTGCACCACAAGCTAGGACAAAGCATGGGCAAACCAGATGCCTTATCTTGATGAGCAAACCATGGAATTGGGGCAAGTGATAACAACAACATTGTTTTCCTCAAACCTGAGCTCTTTACTATTTATGCTTTAGAAGGCATGGCTGTCCAAGGAGATGAGCCAAACATCCTTAAGGATATATAGCAGAGAAACTGACAGGGCATGCAAGAGAACATGGTGGCTCAGGCAGCTCACATGCTACAGGCCAACTAGAGCAAAAGGGTAAAATCAGTGCATACTAATAAATGGGCCTATGAAAAAAAATTCTTGACCTTCTGTGAGTGCATTTATGTTTTCAATATTCCCAGTGAATTGTTGAGCAACACTATGACTCTCATATTGCAGGTCATTTTAGTAGGTGGAAAACCTTGAAGCTAGTCTCTCGCAACTACTGGTGGCTCCAAATCCTATGGTATGTGGGCTCCTACACTAGTACTTGTAACTTTTGCCTATGGACAAAGCTTCAGTACCAACTCTCCATGGATTAGCTTCATCCTCTTCTCATCTCAGCTGAATAGTAGAGTATTACTTCAATAGACTTCATCATTGAGCTTCTAGATGCATATAGATATAATGCTATCATAGTTATTATGAATTTCTATGGTAAATAGGCACACTTCATTTCTACTTACACCATGTGCTCTGCCATGAAAGCTGCAAACCTCTACTATAAAAATATTTGAAAGCTATATAGCCTATCTCATTTATGAGCTGTATTGCCTCTTCAGTGTAAAGCTATACACCTCCACAGCATACCACCCTCAGTCCAATGATCAAATCAAATGAGTTAATCAAAAGCTAAAGCAGTATTTATGCTTATTTTGCAATAAGCAACAAGATGATTAAAATGAGCTATTGTTAAATGCAGAGTTTTAGTACAACAACCATGTTTATGCTTTAACATAGTTCTCATTCTTCTTTTTTGATACTAGCCAATACCCACACATGGGCTTTGAGCACCATGCATGCCCTTTAAGCAACTAGGTAGTGAATGAGTCTGTGGATAGGATAAAGATGGCACAAGAAGAAGCAAAGGCTGCTTTAGCTAAGGCAAAGAATGACATGGCACATTACTACAATTATGGCTGCACTTCAGCACTAAAGTACCAGCTTAGCAACTATGTCTACCTTGATGCTTCTGACATTATCACCATGCAGCTATTATAGAAGCTGTCACATCATTATTTTAGGCCATTTGTAGTGGAATGGCAAATGGGTCTATTGGCTTATTAATTATAACTCCTGGCTAGCCTGTGTCAACTGCACTCAGTCTTCAATGTAGTAAAGTTGTTTCTAGCATCAAATGACCCTATTCTAAGCTGTCAGCTCAAATTGCTGCCACCACTAATCTTAATTGACAATAAAGAAGAGTACAAGGTAGAAGAGATACTAGATAGCTGTCTGTTTAAGTGCAAACTGCAGTTCAAGGTAAAATAAAAGAGCTATGATTTGAAGAATATCTTTTAGAAACTATAGAAAAATGTTTATGCACTCAAACTAATTTAAGACTTTTATCAACAACACTTTGATGCACTTAAATTTATTTAAGGAATCTACTCTATATCATTAGCTGATATTGCCATCTGGTATTTTTTTACTCAGTGCATTGAGATGCTGCATGCTAAAGGGAATATAAGGGGACAGTCCATTTTCCTTCATTCTCTGTCTTTCTACAGTTACTAAAGTGTCACATATCCTTAATCCTTTTTTTCCCTTATATTTCACTCTTATTTCTAGTTCTTTATGTGTCTGATCACCTTGTAATATCACAATCACAGTCATATGATCACAAATCATTGTACAATAATCTATAATTATGTGACATTCATATAATATGTGTCACATGACTTCTTAGTTCATTTCTTATAATTCTGGCTCTAGGCGATCTTAAATTTGTTTTTTTTGAATCCTCTTCTACCAGGTGGGTAACTATAATTCTTGCTTGTATTCTGTTATTAAATCCATCTTTGGATCCTCCTCTATCAGCTGTGTGATTGAGCAGCCTTCAAAGGTCACCTTTACACTTCTATCCCTTCTTGAAAACTATTAAGATTGTTAATCAGCTCTTCAAATACCTTATAGTAGTAATCAAACTGTCTGTTTCAGTGCTGCAATGCAGGCACAAAATGCATGAATATGATTTTATAGCCAGCCAGAGATTTGGCATCTCTGTACAAAGTGTGTTTGAATTTATCAAGATACAGACAGTGGAAATAGTCAATATGTTTCTTATTATTGTTTATCTCATTTCTTCATGTAGAATTTAGTCTTTTTAATTTTTGAGCAGTTGTTATTGATAATGTCATAGTTAGGCATATTTGTTGTGGAGTTTATAATTGCTATCAGTAGTTGAAGAACAATTAGTATTGCTTCTGTCCAGATCATGAGCATCTCAACAAAGTCTGCACAACTGGTGGCTGCAAGTGCCAAGTCTTTCCAAGGAAAAAGTATGTGATCTAGCTAAACACCAGAAAATTGAACACATACATAATGAGCATGATCAAGCAGCATTTCAACTCAAAGAACACTTTAGACAGGCCTATACAGCTAAAGACACTACTAAAATTGATGTTAAAGAAAGAGCAAGGCAAAGATCTATACACAGTTTGAAAGAAAATGTACATATAATAAGCAAATTATTATTGCTTCTTGTGGTATGATTCTTGCACAATAGACTTTTTTTGAAGCAGAAAATATTTCATCTATTATAATAATGTTGTGCATTTTTTAATGTAGGCATTTTTGCTTATAGTATCATGTCAATTAGAAGATAATCAAGCAAACATTCAGAATCCATGGTCATATGCTTAA
>JAGGAW010000100.1:0-20333 GCA_017657375.1 Termitomyces sp. T27 | reverse complement strand
ATGGAAAGGTTTATACATATCAGGTAAGGGAGCCCAAGGAAATACTTTAAAATTAAAAAAAAAGAAAGATTAAAAAACCCACAAAAAAAAAAAAAAAAAATCAGGCCCCCCCCCCCCCCCCCCCCCCAAAGTCTATGAACCACCACCAGCCTTCTTCCGCCGTGTTCGGTCGTCCGCTCCATTTTCGTTGCCGTCACGCTCATCATCGTACAGCGACGACACCGATCTGTGCGCGGTCCTCTCCACAATTGAAGTCCCGTCGCGGAACCTCGCTCGGAAGAGTACGTTCGCGTTCGTGAACAAGCCCTCCTTGAGCGATACAACGATGAACTGTGACCCCTTAAACCGCGTGCGGAAGAGCTGCCCAATGTGTTGCGTGTGAGAGAGGTCTAGAGCTGCGTCGATCTCGTCTAGAATGTACATAGGCGCAGGCTTGAACTGAAGAAGTGCCATAATAAGTGACAGCGCAATGAGGGACCTATGAACAACCGCAGTTAGAATAGAAATTATAATTGCCATATGTTATTTGCGTCCACAAACCTCTGACCACCGCTCAACTCGGTCAAGCTCTGCTTCCAAACCGAACCGAGCTGCACTTTGACTTCAAGCCCATCCATCAGGTCCTGTCCTTCCGGCGGCTGCAGTTTTGCAAAATTGCCGGGAAGAAGCTCCGCAAAGATACCGCCAAAATCACTATCCCGACGTCTCAAAAGAAAGATATGGGATTACAATCGCAACTCACCCGTCAACCTTTTCCCATGTCTTTTGTAGAGCATCCCGTTTGTACCGGTCGAGCTCCTCGATCGTTTCCTCGATCTTCTCCTTGTCCTTCATTACGGTGGACAGCATTTTTTGAAGATCAGCCTCGCGTTTCTCGACGCTGTATTGGATTGATACGTTGGAAAACAGTGGCATTGGTACCGCAGAATAAGAGAAGGGCTCACTTGTCAATCATGTTCATGACCTTCGGGTTAACCTTCTTCTTCATACCCTTTTGCGACTCCTCCAGTTCCCTCGCTTTCTCCCTCAGCCTCCCAATGTCCTGCCCAGCAAAATGATACGGTGTGCCTTCCTTGCCGAATTGGCTAAAATTCCGTACGTCAGTTGGAAGTAGCAGAGTAGTCAACTACGAATGGCGGCGTACTCTTTGTCTTCCGCAATCCACTCATACTGTTTCTCAAGGTTGGCAAGCACATTAGCTGCGGCCGCTTTTTCCTTGCCCAGCACTTGGACTGCATGTTGATGTCCCTTGATATCAAGCTCGGCCTGCGAAACCACCTGCTTCTTCTCCTTGATAACATTCGCAAGTTCCTTCAGCTCGTTATCAAACCGAGAGAGCGTCGCACGCTCTTCCTGAAGCTTCCTCTCTGCCTTGGCATGTGCAGCCTAAAATTATGTGAGGCCGAGCGTGCATTTCCTCCAGGAATACATCAAAAATAGACTGTTTTCATACCTCACTCGTGGCAACTTCGCCCTTGAGCTTTTCCAGATCGCGATGCAGCTTCGTTACGCCGGCTTTAGCTTCCTGTAGCGTGTTTGTTGCCGTTTCGATGTCTTGCTCGATTTGTTCTGTGAATCACGCGGTACAACATCAGCTTTCCTCACGCCATTACCGGAATCATAACGGAATTATCAACATAAGAACATACCAAGTTCGAGCTTGGCGGTCTGCACCTCCTTTTGTTGGGTCTTGACAATTACGGCTTGCTTCTGTAGCGCCGATTTCTGCTTCGAGATGTCTTTCTAAAGAGCAAAGTCGCGTCAGATATCGTTAGCATGATGAAAATGAGAGCGTACTTTAAGCTCCTCAGTTTTGCCTTCTTTATTATTCTTGAACTCGGCCATGTCGCGCTCGAGTTTCTTGCACTCTTCCTGCGCCTCTGACACCTTATTTTTAGCCGCCTTTACGGCAGATTTGAGATTCTCAATTGTCTGCTTCAGTTCCTCCACCTGCATCCCAATCTACCCGGTATAGATAACCATTGAGACCCGGGAAACAGGGAAAAACAATTGAACTCACGCGAGCGGCATTGCTCCCCTCAATCTGCTGCTCCATCAACTTCACCTCATGCTCCTTCATCTCCAGCTCCCTCAACAGCTGCTTCCATTCCTCTCTAACCTTCATCCCCTTCCTCTGCTCACTCTCCAATGCCTCGAGCTGCTCCCTCGCCTCCGCCAACTGCACACCCACCGCCAACAGGGCCTGGACTCTCACGAGAATCCCACTACCGCTCGGCGCGGACCCGCCGCTAAGAGTACCGGAGGGATCGTAGACGTCGCCATCGAGAGTGACGGAACGGACGGCCACGTCTTTGGAGAATGTCACGCGTTTGGCGGATTCGGCGTCGTCGCAAATGAGGTTGTCGCTGAAGACGTAGGCGATGGCATTGGCGACTTCGTCTTCGTAGGTTACCAGTGAAAGGGCCGGGCGGACTTTGCCTGGTGCTAGGCGTTGGGCAGCATCCAATTGCTATTCGAAGAATATGTTAGTAAGAAGTAAGGATGGTGGCAAGGAATCGATACCCTGGCAGAGAGCTTATAGGTTGAGATTTTGTTGAGCGGAATGAGAGTTACCCGTTTCTTGAGCTTCCCATTCTTGAGGATGTCGCTCCCAACCTTCTCATTCTCAACAACAACTTGGAATAACTTTCCACCCGCAGCAATCTCCAACGCCGTCGCCTTGTTGAAATTTTCCTTGTCGAGCGAAATGAGCGTCGCAGCCTGGCCTTTGACTTTCCGCCTGTCGAAGCCTGGATACGGGTCCGAGTATTCAAAGTCAAGCCGTCCTAAGCTCTGCTTTACGCGCTCGTGTTCCTATCAAACTCGTGTCATGACCACCCATGAAATGGAATGAAATAAAAACATACATCCATGAGATTATGAACAGCTGCTTTCGCATTCCTCAGCCTCTCCTCACCAGCTCTCTCCTTCTCTTCATTCCAACCACACCTCTCCAACCGCTTCCGATACTCGTCAACAGCAGCATTCTTCGCTTCAAGATTCTTCTGCCCATCCCGTGCATCTCGCTCAACTTCCTTCCACCGTGCCTCGAGCACCTTGAGTTCCTTCTCACTCATCCCAAGTTTCACCTTGGCCTGTTCTTCCTCTGCCTGTCCCTGAGCAATGCGTCCCTTGGCTGCGGCTAGTTGACCCATGTATCCACCGCCAGAGGTAGTGGCTTTGCCTGAAGAGAGACCAGTAAGGAGGGTTTGTAGGAGTTCCTCGGCCGTAGCTAGTTTGTTCGAAGACGCCTTGTATTCCTCGTTGACTTGCTCAAAGGACGCGTTCAAGGTCTCTAATTGAGATTTTTTCTCCATCTGAGAAGTTTGTAACTACGACAAAATGAGCCCACGTAGTGCACTCAAGAAAACTGGTCACGCACCGTTTTCAACTCGTTAGTAAGAGCTTTGGTATTAACCTCCTCGTCCTTAATCGTCCCCTCCTGAATCTCCACCTGCGTCTTCATCTTATACGCAGTCTTTGCAAGTTCCTGTACCTCTTCTTCCAGCTTCTTCATCTTCCCGCCCTTCGCAATCTCAGCGTCACGTTTCTTTGTTACAGCTTCCATATCCTTCTCCGCCGCCTCACTTTCCCTAAGCGCCTTCTTTCTCTTCTGATCGAACATCTCAATCTCTGCCTGCTTCTCTTCAATTTCCTGCTCCTTCTTCGCCACCCTCTCCTGCGACTCTGTCCATTCCCAAGCACGCAACACTCGCCCAATCTTCTCAAGCTCGGAGACGGACTTCTGGTATGCAATAAATGAGCGCTTTTCAGTTCGTAGCTTTTCGAGTTTTGGTGTTATTTCTTCACGGAGGAGTGAAAGGATCTCTTGAACACGTTTATCCTTCTTAGCCATCGTTTTGATTGCCTTGTCTTTTCGGTCCTCGAACATCCGTGTTCCGGCAGCCTCCTCGACCATCCCTAAAATCTCTTGCGGACGCATGTTGAGCACCTAAATGAGAGTTATTCTCTACATCGTCCAACAGAACGTTGAGACGCACTTTAGTTATACGACCTTGCATGATGACGAAATTAGGGTTGTTGATGTTGAGTTGAACAGACTGGAAAAGGGAGTGAATAGCTTGCTGGGTTGATTTATGTCCGTTGCAGAGATACTTGGAGACATTTGGAAGGGCAATCTGCGGGTCATAGGTCAAAGTCGGGAAATTGAAATGCGAGACTATTTTGCGTACCTGACGCGTCACGGTTATCTGCTTGCAGTCCTGGTACCCTTCCGGACTCTTTGACTTGTCCGAGTTATCAAACACGATGGTGACGCTGGCTTTGGCGATGCCAGCCTGTCCACGTTTGTAGATCAAGTCTTGTTGATTTGCAGCGCGCATCTGGTTGCAAGAGATTCAGACGGCTCACTTGGAGGTTAGAGAAAACCGCATACGCACAGTCTGCATATTAGTTATGCCTAAAACGAAGCAAATCGCGTCGAGAATGTTGGATTTGCCTGAGCCATTGAGACCGGTGATCGCGTTGAACGATGGATCCCATCCAGTAATCTGGGTCCGAACAGGGTATGATTTAAATCCTAAGAGCAACGTAAGTCAGCATAAGCAGTTAGAAGGAGTAAAAATTGACCTTCGAGGATTAATTCCTCGATCCTCATCGTGGCAGGAAAGCAGAAGAAACGGTTCAAACACGCGAGGCGCGTCAGTCATTTGATTTTCGGTTATCACCGAAAAAGCGCCAAGACCCCGAACACTTTCAGAAGCATTTGCTAATTCGAGAGATGCGGTGGAAAACAATGAACATGTCTCTTTTGACTTTTTTGCGCCATCTATCGATCCAGCGTCACAGATTCAGTCTGGGCGCTTGTTCAGTCATTATCACTTCCACGCTGCATGATCTTTGCTTTCAAGCGTAGTGTGACCGAGAAAGCACAATGCAAAAATAATACATAACACAGAAGGAATTAGCCTCTAGCTTTTGATTTGTATGAGAGGAAGCGGATTTGAATTTTGTATACGTAGCGAATGCCGAGAATATTTACAGGGTCGGAAAAATCAGATATTTACGCGTGTTCTGACAATCTGACCCCCAGGAGCACTATTAGTCTAATAAAGAACTAATGCATACTTCCGACACTTATCTCTTTCACCTCCCCGCTTCTCCTTTTTTTCTACAACCGCCATCGTCACGACAACAATCAGCGTATAACCCGCCCACCTGAAAACGCCATCCACACCAAGGAACGATGATACACGACGACGCCGACGAGTCAGACTTGACCGATATTGAATCCGAAGATGAGCAGCCTTTGGCATCCAAATCCGCCACTCCCATGCCACCACCGCCTCAGTCCAAAGTAGAGAAGAAAAAATCCAGAACCAGTCCCCGCCTTGATGAGCCTCGCCTTGACGAGCCTCATCTTTACCCGGATACTGTAGAGACGATCTACAGTGAGTTGTGTCGTTTTCACTGTTTCGAATTTATCTGATGTCTCAGGCGAGCTGAAAAAAGGTATCATTGATGTTGACCCAGAATATCAGCGATGTAAGCTGCCTTTCTTTGTCCCTTGACAAGTTATCTGTGTTCATGTTCTGGGACAGCCGTGGTCTGGGATGACACCAAGCAAGGGTATCTCATTGATTCTTTGATGAACAACTATGTCGTGTTTCCGCTTGTTTTCGGTTCGATAAGCGATACTTGATTTTTCCGTCAATGAACCTTATCTTTGAGCACAGCCCAAAGAGTACGCGAAGACGGCATCAAAATCAAAGTCTGTATAGATGGGAAACAGAGGATCACCGCCATACAACAGTACGTGTAGAAGTTGCTGCCTGGCAGAATATTTTGATTGTTGACAGAAATTCACAGATTTAGAGATGGAAAAGTGCGAAACCCCCATAGCTACTTACCGACTATCGTTTGCTAACCCCTTTTTCCTAGATATCTTGTAAGACATAACGTCTGTATTTCTATTGCCGACATTTCTCTCACAGTGCCATATCTCTACTATCAAAGATAGAGACTCGTAAGTTTTGGTTTTGGTGTCACGATGTTCGAATCTCACCTCATAACAATACAGACAGCTTAACCGTGAAATGTGGTATGAGAGAATCCCCGCGGGCAAGAAAGGGAAGGCATTTACACCGGTGCAGCAGCAGCGGTTTAACACTACCCGGGTATCGATCTGCAAATACGCAAATATAGACGAGCACGACGAGCGCGAGGTCTTTCAAGTTTGTTTTTGTGTATCGTTAATCAAGTGTAGTTACTGACATTAAACTTTTTAGCGAGTCCAGAACGGTGTTGCTTTGTCTACTCACGGTTGGTGTGACGTTGATCTCTGATTTCGTTCGTTCATCTCAACTTCCATATCCAGAACGCTTAAAAGCCATCAACGGTCCCAATGGTGACTTGGTTCGGGAAATGTACAGGCAAACATCCATCGGCCTCCGTAATTATCTAGGCTGGGAAAAAGCGAAGGGCAAAGACTTCTTCATGCTCGGGCAAATCGCAGTCATAATCAAAGAGAGCATCACCAAAAAGCTCCCAGCCACCCAGATTACACTCTCGCGTGTCGAAACTTTCCTTAACATAAAGACGGCACCCACCGATAGGCTACATTCCAGCGCATTGGGTGTCATCGACGCCTTTAATAAGATTCACGAAGACCCACAGCTGACGGACGCATTTGAAAACATTCAGCCCCAATTCTTCGTTATGGCCGGTGTCATGATCCATCTGTATAGGAGTCATTACTCTCCCGCTCAGCTGGCAGATGCAGTGAGGCAAATGAAGAGGCTCGTGAAAGCTGACACGGCTGCCAAGTTGTACAAGAAGCTTCTTACATTTGTGACGAAAGAAGTGCATTCTCTCACACTCAAGGGCCAGAGCTTGAGCACTAGCAACAGGCGTCCGACGACTTCGTTGCCCAATAGCATCAATGTGCCATCAGTTTCACGCACTCCCGCGCCTAATGCCTCCATTGCTCCCAAACGCACCCCGACTGCACAAACGACGCCCAAACGGAAACGAACGACCAAAGCTGACGAGGACGATGACGAATATTCCCCCGAGGCCGGTACTCAGTTAACAAAACGACGGAAAGCACCACCTCTTAAATTTTCGGATGACGAGGGCGATGACAATCCCGTGGTCAGGCCTAACCCGCCGAAAGTATCGAATGCATCTCGTCGGTCCATCTTCGTTACGGCGAAGGCGTCTGGTTCAGTTAGCAAAGCGCAGACGAAAGTCAAAAGCAAGACGGCCACAACGACCCCAAGCTCTACAGCGTCGAAAAGCGTGAATGGGACACAGGTAGCAAGACCTACAGTGAAACCTACGTTGTCGGCGTCGGCCAGGACGAAGAACCCTACGACTGTAGGTGCTGTTCTTACGTCAGCAACACAGAACAGGAGTGTCAGCTCCCAACCAAAAAAGGCACCGCTAGCTGAAAAGTTCATGCCAACACCTCCAACCTCCGCTTCAAACCCAACAACACCCGTCCCACTCTCGACCATTTCGTCGGCCCCAGCCTCTTTCTCAAAACCGCCATCGTGCCATGCCTCTCAGCTCTTCGACGACGAGCCTCGACCACCTTCCACCGGATTCAATAACAATAGAACAGGAGACATCCAGGGTATCAAGACAGAACCAAGGCACCCCTTGCTACCTTCGTACCAGACCCCATCCCCAGCTCCCTTGAGCAGACTCGGCCCTCTCCTGAAGGCAAAGCAAATGATCCAGGATCAAAGCTCATCGCAGGCGACTGTAGATCCGCACCCTCCTTCCCGTCAACCGTCTCAGCCGTCTCAGCCTCCGACACCGACACTGACACCTAAAGATCACGAAGCGGAATTTCAATCCCAAGTTGACCAGATAGGAAGCACTCTGAGGAGTCCTGCTGCGTCCACTCGGGCTTCTGTGAATCCTTTAAATTCACCGAATCCCTCATTGCCTGTACAGCAACAACAGCCACGAACACCCGCAGCACCGCCGTCGGAAGATGTTACAATGACAGATGAGACCAATGATAAAGGTGTTTTGCGTGTGACCCCGTCGTTCGAGCCCAGAGATAATCTTGTGCCTGTGAGGAACACGGATAAGCCACCGTCTCGGTGGAAGTCCGTTAGTCACGCGAGTGTGCCTTCGATCGATAATCCCAGCACGAACGTCGATTCGAGTCGGTTCAGGAGCACATCGGCATCGGCATCGACATTGACAGCTGGGAACCAAGATAAGCCTCCACCACAGCCAGCGTCTGCGGCTGCAACTACGAGTTTGCCGGAGCAGAAGTTATCGTACCGCCAGATGCCACCTATATCAAAGCTATCCTCACAGCTTCCTAAGATGTCTGCGAAACCATTGGAGGCCCAGTCGGGGACAAAGACAACTACATCGAGATATTCCAGAGAGGAGGACGAATTGAGACATTATCGCCCTCTGCCTGGATATGATCCCCAACGAGAAAGATTAAGATGGTGAGCTAGTTAGTCTTGAAAGTGTGATGTGTTACATTTTAAGTGAGCTCGCAGATTCAACCGATAGGAGCGAGTTTTTGACGACGTAGACATTGTGCGATGAGGGGGAACAGAAACCACACTTTTTGAGGTCTTCACTTAAGTATAGCAACCTTGGTCACCCGATTCGGCCTCGCACTACCAGCGGCTGCCCTGATTCTTCCGAACCCGTGAACCCTTTCTCACCCCTCATCTCCAGAAATCTCATGACTTGGTATGTATGACTTCGCATGACCCATGTACTCCTTTCTTCCGCCGATATCGCCTCAACTTCTTCAACATTATTTTCCAGGATCCATTTTCATTCTCGTCCGGCTTCGTTGCCCAAATTTCTTCTTTTACTCCGCCCATCAGCTGCAGCTTGGTTACAGCGTCTTGTACATTCATCCTTTTTTCTTGATTCATGAGTATGTACTTACTGTATAACCTACAACCTACCGGTAATATTAATATATTGTATATAGTTATGTACAGTAGTACATATATAACCGTACGAATAACCCTTTTTCAATCAAGAAGATCCTTCAACGCGTTTCCACGTACCCCCGGAAAACAATGTCACCCCCTGTAAAGAAGGACAGTGCCTCATCCACATGTTGATTTCAGCATTTTCGCGATCAGTGAGCACTGATGGCTCTTTTGAGGCAAGTTCCGGTGAAACGGCGTCCGGAGCAAAGCAACAGCTGAGGCGCACGAGGCCTTGATAACGAGAGATAGAAGCGGAGATGGCCTTGTAGAGGGCCTTGTGTTGAATTGAACGAAAGACGTGTTAGCCTTGACAGAACAGGATTCACAGAAAGTCATGACTTACTCGGTCTGTTCCAATTGAGGAATCTGACAGCTGGAGTTCGAGGTTCTGAAGGCGAGTCTTCGGACTACTACTCGCAACTGAATCCCAGGTCTTGATGGCGGACGACGACGACACTGTAGTAGATGGTGTGGCTAAAACTGCACCAACGCTGAGAACCTTCACGATGGTCCGCCTATCCACGGCATTACCGAATTTCAAGACCAAGGTAGTAATTCCATGCAACGAGGTAAGAAGGGATGATGGTCGGAGGCCCGTATAGAGCGTGTTGTCGATGTTCAGGGTGACGTGCTGCAGGGGTCGAGATGGAGCGGTGCCTCTGTTAGCGGTAAGGGAGTTGATGATAGATGGTGTCGCGTCGAGAGTCGTGAGAGCGGGGAGGAGACTTGGAGAGCTGAAAGGGGACGCGGGATGGAGGTGGTAGAGGGGTGAAATTGGGGATTCGGAAGAAGTGAGGACTGGGGTGCTAGCACTGTAGACAGTAGAGTAGTCTGTGAGGGGTGAATCTGGAGATAGGGTGGTTTTAGGTATTGTAGAGATTGTAAGAAATTCGGAAGTATTGTTCAGGTCCAGGAGATTAGGAAATGCGAGATGAGTGATATTAATCTGTCCATCTAACCAAGCAAATAATTGAGTTATTTCATCAGATGTCATTGTGTGAGACAGTATCGTAAGTCTTCTGAGTCCGAACGCGCTATGATGCCGAAGGAAAGTATTATCAAAGGAAGGAAGAACGAGGGACGTAATCAGATGCATATTCTGGAATGCGATGGTGAAGACCGCAGTCAAGGCCGGAGAGAACGAAGGGTCTGGTGTGTGCGCCCTAATAGAGTTAGATGAAGGCGGAAAAAAATCGGGCCATGTATGACATTCGAATGACCGTACAAAGTCAGCCAAGTCATGACGATAGGCCAGCAGAGTCACCAACAATTCGACCTTTTTGGGCTGAAGAGTGCGTAGATCGAGGGTCTCGTACAAGACCAATCTCGCCGCGGAACACCAGTCGCGTGAAGTCGAGGCAGAACATGCGACGGCATGTCGTGGAGCAAATGACAGGATGTTGATCAATACTTCATGCGGCATCGGCGGTGGCGGACAAGCTTTGTTAAGCCGAGCTATGCTAGCTGATCGTTGCAACTGCAATCTGTTGTTGGCGACAGCTTCAAGAGCCTCTGTGGACCAGAATGAGTTAGGAGAGCTAAGTGCTCGTGTTCTCTCGATATCATTCTTTATCGCAAAGTGAAAAGGCGAATCTTTATCGGCTACAGTCAATGGAGAAGGGGGAAGAGAACGGTCGGAAGAGATGGAGACTGCACGGCCGAGTCCGCTTGGTCGTCGAATATCATCAAACGATATGAGCGACTCTGTAGGGGAAGAAGATCCGTTGATGACTTTCCACCGTGACTCCTGCGGTGCCTGTACATTGAGAGGCGCGAAAGCGGATGACTTCTTCGGAAGACTCTTGGATAACATTGTCGAGACGCGTCTGATGATTATCCCAGCAGGATTTCTGTGTCCTTTGGTGAAGGAAGAAATCAAATGTGGGCGGGATGCAACACGGATGTTCCCCACTGACGGCCCGGGTGGGAAAGGAATCGAGGCTGGGAGGGCATTTTCAGATGGAGAAGCGTATGAATTTGGACCAAGAGAGCGACTGCGTTGAAGGAATGACATGGCCTATGGTTGGCCCAGTGACGATGATGGAGGAAGTTAAGGAAAGAGATACCACGGGAACTTCTCAGCTGGGCGTGTGTAACTCGGGGTGAAATCAGCAACCGGCCGAAGCCGTATTTGGCAGAGATGGCAACTGTCGATCGAGATGGCTCAAGGAACAGCCCTGACAGCCCAGCTGTGATATGCATCAGCTGTTGCAAAGACGCGGAAAATGACCAGCAGAACAGCACCTCTCCAAGTCAAACTTGGAAGCAAATAGGTTCCATGACGGTGTCATCGGCAGAAAATCTGGTTTCCCCAGTGGCTGTACATCGGCAATCATTCATGATCAGGGCCAAAAATCTCTTTGAAAATCGTTGTCGTTGTTTCTGGTACCAGGTAAATTCCACACTAGTCCATACCAAGTAGTATGCTGGATTTTTGTACATACAAAGAATAGATCATCATATCCTCGAGACAGGTATATTCCTATTCTGTAATCATCTATAATACAACAATCAAGACAGCGACATGTATCATGTAGTACATGGGTACGGTTAAATTGCTACGAAAGTCATTGGGAATCCAGGGTTATATACAAATGTTTACTTGTCAATGCCGCATGAGCGCCAGGAACGAGGACAATAGTTTGCGTTTGATCGATGATCATTGCGGGTCCTTCAAGAGTATCACCAATTGAAAGGTTATCTAGCAGGAAAACGGGTGTATCATCCACCCGACCAATACGATCGAAGTACACGCTGTATCTGGAGTCTGCTTTCGACTTGTTGATTTGGTTGGTGGTTAACCTGGCGACTTCAGAATAGACGGACTCCCCGAGGTTGTCAAATGTCTTCCCGATACCTCGGACCTATCCGAATGTCAGGAGAAAACAGTGATTATGGACCCTAATCGCACATACCTTGATATCGTCCACGATGATGGTCTTGGTCTCAAGCACGAAGCCAAACTCTGATCGGTACGCCTTATAGAACGCGGCCTCGTAGTCTTGATCTCCATCAGGTGCAGCAAGAACCATCAGCGCCGTATCGGTTCCCTCAAAGCGCATGTTTAGCATGCGCTCGACATGTATGCGTTTCTCCTCAAACCCTTGTCTCTTCAACTCGGTCTTTACGTCGTTTGTCAGTCTATCCAGGCGCTCAATCAAGGTTGGCTTGTTATCAGTGGTGTAGAACGTGGAACATGGTTCTTGCAACTCATAAACCCTGCGAATACAGGTTAGTGTTTCAGTATGTTTCACGAAATTGTAATCGCACACCTGTCTGCGAGTGCCAATCCGTAAGCCGAGAGGATGGAACTGTACCGATGGATCAAAATCGTTTGGATGCCGAGAAGTTTCGCAATCTCGCAAGCATGTTGACCACCAGCACCTCCAAAACTGGCCAGTCTAAACATCGAGGTGAGCGACTGAAGAATGAAGGCACGAGGTCTTACATATGTTTTGAGGTCGCATGTCCCCGCGCTTCAGTCAGAGCGCGTATCGGTCGACACATCGTCTCGTTTGCAACCTTGATGAATCTTGAATATGGCAAGTTAAAGAAGGAAATACTGCAAGAGACGAGCAACATACCCGTACACAACCTCGTCAAGAGATAATTCCCCGTCGTGGCTAGCATTAATTTCCTCCGCAAGCTTCTCAAAGGCGACTCGAGACGCTTCCACATCCAAAGGTTCTTTTTCTGACTTTCCGAATATTTTTGGGAAGTAATCCGGAATCAGACGCCCGAGAAGTAGGTTCGCATCAGTAACTGCAAGCGGCCCTCCTTTCCTGTACAATACATAGATATCGAGAGGCTCGCCACCTGAATGCGGGTTTACCTACCGATAACAAGTAGGCCCAGGCTCCGCTCCAGCACTCTCTGGTCCCGCCAGGAAAAGGCCATTACGGAAAGTCAGACAAGAACCGCCGCCAGCGGCGACGGTGTTGATATCAAGTTGAGGAGACTGGATTGTCACCCCAGCCGTGGTGGTTTCATAGACAACTTCGTATCTCCCATCGAACCGAGAAACATCTGTTGAAGTTCCTCCAACATCCAACCTATAGAAGAAAAATTAGTATTAACTTTGCGATGTCATTGTATTAAACATACCCTATGATAGGCTGCTTCTTTTCCGAATCCCAACTTGTCAACGCGTAACCAACAACGCCACCTGCTGGACCACTCAAGATGCTTTTTAAACCAGAAAAGTTATTCAAATCAACGAGACCACCATCACTTCCCATAAACTCCACTCTCGCACCACTAACATGACCGCCTTTCAGCTTCTCGTCAAAACCTTTGAAGAATCCATCAAGGTATTCGCGGAGGATTGGCGTAAGATATGCATCGGCAGTTGACGACACTCCTCGCGGTACCATCTTGATCATCGGGAGCAGTTGAGCTGATTCTGAGACTTGAGTGAAGCCGATTGAACGTGCGAGGTCTCCAACGAGTCTCTCGTGGTCTGGGAATGTGTAGGAGTGGACAAAGACGATGGCAAGAGAGCGATATCCTTCGTTGTAGAGTCTCTGGAGATCTCGTTTGACAACATCGATGTCTACAAGGCGACATTAGAAAAGTGAGGTCTACGTCATAAGTGCAAGGAACTCACCAGGCCGCTTCAATATCCGCACTGCCTCTCCAGAAATACCTCTCACAATCTCCCCTGGTCCCTCAGCGTAACCTTCACCGTCCCACCCCTTCCCGCTATACGCCTTCGTCACCTTCCCATCCTGATCAAACTGTATAGCGTGATCCTCAGCCTGTGGATCAGAAGTGTATCCCACAAGTGTAACACGTTCATCAACCTCCACGACTATCGAGTATAAAGGCGGCGGGCGGCGGATGTTTAGATCGAAGATCTTTGGACGTGACTGGTTGCCGATTAGAAGGAGATCCTTGAACCCGCGTGTAATCAAGAGTGCATGTTTATGTCCTTTGCGCTCCAGTAGTGCATTTGTAGCGACGGTCGTAGATAGACGGATGTAATCTAGATCAAGCTTCAGTCCTTATCGCATATTAAAAACTATGATCCTCATAAGTACCTATTTTATCTGTTTTGAGTACTGAATTTCTCGGTATCTTTTGCTCTGTGACTATCTCTAGTACACGCCGTATACCCTCTGTGGGTGCGTCACTGTAATTTCCGGGATCCTGTGACACTGAAACCACACAAATTAGCCGAACCTACGTAGATGTGCGAGATGAATTCTAGATGAACATACAGAGTTTGACCACGATTTCTTTCCTCTCCTCTGGGTTTTCAGGGTCAGGATATGATCTGAGAGAACAAAGTTGTAAATAAAGAGATTGAAATGTTAAAAAAGAAGTTTGTGTACGCATGCACATCACAGAACGTCCCTCCTCTATCAGCACAAATCTGTATTGAACGATCGGGTACGGTAGGTGCCATCTAGTTCGAGGATGTCAAGTAGAGCGTCTTGGATCTCGAAATGTTTTCAATGTAGCTTTTCTTATACAACATATTCGGAACACATACGGAATGTCGAAGGACTTCAGTAAGCCCAAACAGAACGCGTATTCCTATTTCACTACAAACTGGCCTCTTCTTTTGAATTTGGTATCGTGCTTCCTGGGGAGCAGGAGGTGTGACTCGGATATTCGTCCGCAAGAACCGCGTTGTCAGAGGTCAGAGATGACAGGCCCGGCCCGGGAAGTCCGCCGCTTCGATCCTTCAATAATACTTGCTTGACGCAAAAATTGTCACTCCATTTCACTTGACTTGTCAACTCTACTACAGTAAATAGTAAGTACATACTTACGCCCTCAGCGTTGATTTTCCATCATTTGCGTGTACTATATGGGTACAGCTCAAATTCTTTGATATTCCTTCTCGTTTAACAAGTTGAACGGTGAACCTGTAGCGAACCTGCAGACCCTAGCATCAGGGCCCATGATCATGGTCAGACCGACCATCTGTCGGCCCCGGAATATCTCACTTGTCTCTCCGAGACCGAGGTAAGTATACCTTGAAAAGAGAGGGTGAGGGCCATCAGCAATTTCACTATCCTGTACTGATGGATGACAGCAGCCCAAGTTCGATCAAAGGCAAATCAAAGGCTACCCGAGATATTTAGAAGAGGAATCAAGGGTGGGGTTCCACAATTACTGTTCGTCTTACAAACCGTGAGTCACGGATACGTTGGTCAGAACCTTAGTTGGGTTTGATGATCTTAGTCCCAACTTTTACTAGTAATGCAGCGCAACCAACTTCTTCGGAGACTGGCTTTCACACCTGGCCTATCTCTATCTGTATGTATTTAACGTGCGATCCATCCTAGGACAACGCAACTTTGAGCATTCCCGAAAAGGATGTCCAGCATGAGCGTTTGCATCTCGATCACGACAGGGGTTCTGAACTGATACGACACTAGCGAAATATCACTGCGCGACATCATGATGAGAACCTTGGTGGCGAAGGGTTGGCTTAATGTTTTTCCCATGGTTGAATAGGAACGGTGCTTCCTTCCAAGCTGGGTTACCTTCTCAGCCCAGCAGTGCTCCGAGCGATGTCATTGCCATAGAATTCGACAGCAAGACTGAAACACCCAATACTGCGACCCAGTTTTATCGATTCTTTTCCGTGGTATCTCTCAGTAACCATCTCACCGATTCTTGTTGAATATTTTTCTGGATTTCTGTTAGTCGGTCTAGTTTCTATCGTTTTAATTGGTCCAGGGGCCAATTCTCAGTGCTACTGATCTGATAACCGCCAAGTCAGACAACTGCGGAACCCTAAATCTCTCGTGAGCGGTCTGAATTCCTCCGGTATCAGCGCAGTCTTGAGCCCGCATCCATACCATCGCGCAGAGTCGGCGTTTTACGATAGCTATGTTCCGGTACGAAAATGGAATTCACCTTCCTCCATTCTCGCAGACCCTTGCGACCTACTGAGCTTATCGTTCCCCAGAGTAAATGGTGTTACGCCACTCGACTGAAAAATACCTGTTTTTTCGGTGACTCGCATTATTCCCCTTCATTTACTGTACGCCTCTCTCCGCGCCTCACGGACGGCGTCTTAAACCTTTTGGAGTATCGATATTTCCAGATGTTACCATCTGGTGCGATGTGTACACAGCATCGTCTGTACGGCATCTCCAGTTGCATCAGCTTGGAGTATATAAGGCGTCAGTTTTGAGGGATCCGTAGTATTCCTGTAGGTTAATCATCAGTGCCTACAGTTGACCGATTCTAATTGTTGTTAGAGTTTTCTCATGTCGCAACCCGCCCCAGCTGCTTTGAACCTCGACAATATCCAGGGAGATATCTTGTACGTCCTTGTTCCTTCTTCTGAAAGGGCATCATTATTGACATGATCACATGTTTGTAGGAGCGGCCTCCCCAAGAAGACACAGACGTATTTCTTCTTCCAAATTACAGATGTCAAGCTCTTTAGGAGCCAGCTCTCTCACCTTGTCCCACTCATCAAAACCACCTCTCAGGTGCTCAAGGACCGCAAGGCCATTGATGACCACAAGAAAAAAGGTAACAAGACCCTGCTCACAATGGTTGGAATGAATATTGCCTTCTCACACAAAGGCTTTGTGGCAGTAAGTTGCACCTCTGAGTTCTCATGCGCACGCAGAGTAACCAGCAATTACACACAATGTGCTAATGTAACGAATATAGCTCGGGATTGATGACACAACCCTCACGACCAACCAGAAAAGCTTTGCAGATGGTCAGCAGCAGAACGCGCAGCTCTTGGGTGATAAAGGCACCGGAAGCGGACCCAATTTCGTCCCAGATTGGGAGCCCGAATTCTTGCAAGATATTCATGCTGTGATTCTCATTTCTGGCGACAGTCATGAAACTGTAAACAATAAGTTCGACGAGGTCAAGGGGATCTTCGGCATAGGTTCTGGCAATCAACAAAACCCCGCCTCTATCAAAGAAGTCACTGCTATTCGTGGAGACGTGCGCCCTGGAAAGGAATCTGGACACGAGCAGTAAGTTCATTATAATCAGCGCTAAAGTTCATCATTACTCACGATGATTTCGTCCAACAGCTTTGGATTCCTTGATGGGATCTCCAACCCATCTGTCATCGGCTTCGACAAGAACCCCAACCCAGGACCTAAGCCCGTTCGAGCAGGTATCCTCGTAACAGGGCACGATGGAGATCCTGGCATTACGACCCGCCCCGCTTGGGCTGTTGACGGAAGTTACCTTACATTCCGTTTCTTGTTTCAGCAAGTTCCTGAGTTTAACAAGTTCCTTGCGGACAATCCTGTTCCCCTTCCAGGCTTGACACCTAAGGAGGGAAGCGAGCTGTTGGGTGCAAGGCTTGTTGGCCGATGGAAGAGCGGTTGGTACTTTCTTCCAAGGAATTGGGGCGTTCTACTGATGCTGTGCTAGGTGCTCCTGTTGACCTCTCGCCATTCCAGGACGACCCAGAGCTCGCTAAAGACCCTCAGAGGTTGGTCCCGAGATTCTTTTATTTCGTCGCTCACTCACATTTCAATATAACAGGGTTAACAACTTCCGATTCCAAGCTGAGGGCACCTTCCAGAAGATGTGTCCATTTGCTGCTCACGTCCGGAAGACCAACCCTCGTGCTGATCTAGAGGACTTCAACAACATCTCCATCGAAAACAAGAGAATCGCTCGTCGTGGTATCCAGTTTGGTCCAGAGCTTACACAGGATGAAATCACCTCGAACAAGACAGAGCATGCCCGTGGATTGCTTTTTGTGTGCTACTCTACCTCTATTGAGGACGGGTTTGCGTTCATACAGGAGAGTAAGTTATCGTTCATTTAAAGCTTTAATAGCCAATTACCGACATCGTTGGCTAATAGGGTGGGCGAATGCCGTAAACTTCCCTCCTCAAGCAAGTATAGCCGGTGTGGAGGCAGGGTACGTAAGTTTGACTCCTGAAATCAATCAGGTATTGACTGTGAGCAGGTTGGACCCTATCATTGGCCAGGGCAGCGTCAGAAGCTTGGTTGGCACAGATCCAGACACTCCTGCCACAAACCTTGCGCTTCCTGATTTCGTTATTCCTCGTGGAGGCGAATATTTCTTCTCGCCCTCCATCCAAGGGCTTAAGGAGACGTTAGCGACTGCCTAATTCTGCGTTGATTCTGCGTGGACATCGAATGGATTTTTGAACTGTACTCCTCTGTTGTATATATGGTACCTATTCTGGTACCTATTCTTTGAGCCATGTATGTTCATTAGCCAATGATTACGACGTTTTTAAACGCGTAGTCTACCCACTGATCAAGGGTCCAAAGCCAAGTAAGAGTGCATGCGTTTAATAGTCCCCCGCTAAGATATCGCGATGTGCGCAGTTCGAACCTCTTTACATTAGAAACATGATCTTTTCTCGTCCGACGAGAAAGGGACATTCAAATTGAAAGTTTCAGCCGATCTCATGTTCTGCAAGGAGCTGAAAAGAAGTTAGTAAAGGCTACACCATGTTCGGTATGCCATTTAGGATAGGATAAACATGTTCGTAATTCAGGTCCAGGCACGACATGACACCTTCCTCGACCCATGAAGACTGCTCGATATAGTGACGCAGTCGTCTAAACCTCGAGCAAGACGTGGTGAAGATTCTTCATTGCTTCATTGGCAGAAAGTCATCATCGATCAAGTTCACGTACTAGTTCAATCTGTATATTCCAAAACCGCAGCGGATAATTATTTGTCATACAAGGATTGACATGGGCAGGCCAGCAAATTATAGGCAATTAGGTGGACCATACTATAGCAGTATGATTTGTAGTATCAAGAAATTTAACACCAAACATCAGTATTTTTTCTGCCTCAGCCATGACCATCCTCCACCATCTACACCTCTACAACCCTGCAATCTACCACACTGCTTGCATGGCACAGTGCAGGGCATCTTACAATTCAAGATGTCACTATTTCTGGGACAATCAGATCTCTTGCAATGGCAGCAGCTACGGATTGTTTGTCTCTTATGATTTTCGGTTGGAACCACACAGCGACGTTTGACAGGATGTTCATGATCATTGACCATCGTAGAATCTTGCTCATCTTGGTCTTGTGGTGTTGTTGGTGAAGTCTTGCAATGAGAGGAGGCTGCAAAGAGTCACCAAAAATATGTCAGCATGAGTCTAGATTGACATTCTTTGACACATACCTAGCTCAACTTGATCCACTTCCTGCAGAAATTCCTCATCATATTCTTTCTCAAAGACATATTCTTCACTGAAAATATATGCATCCTTGGTACCTGTCATGATTAAATGCATGAATGGGTCTGAAGACACATATCAGGTAATGATGAGAGATATTTACCATTTGAGGCTTCATTCACAGAGAGTTTGGTTTTTTTAGGTGGGTGTTGATGAGCCTCGCAAACCGCTACTGACGAAATCAGTAAAAAGCCCACCAACAAAAAGCTGACCTTCAACAGCAGAAGATGCAATGTCACATGACCTCCCCTGGAACTTACACTGGTGTACCAAAAGGTCAAAATCACAAAGGTCAATAGAGCCAGGCGTGGGAATTGACCTGCCTGGCTGTGGACATCCCTGGATAGAACCAAATGATGTTATTAACCAGTGAACCACACCGGCTTGTGAAAATACAACCATGACCTCTTTGGTATAAGCCCCTTTCTGACAGATGCCAAGCATTCCAATATCTTTGGTTACTTTCTATTTGCCACTAACATTACAAAATATCAATAAAACAACTGACTTTCCATTTCAGTTTGACATTTTCCATGTTTTTCTGTCTATTCCTTTTGTTTTCCATTCATGGCTCTAGCGCCACATCCACAGAACAAAGCTACCTACTGCCACTAGTACCAAAACCTAAAACACTCTATCTCCTGATCTTAGACACTGTGCTAGTATAAAAACCTGTCGTTTAGACCCAATAAACCATCAAATTTTGCCCTCTCCATCTTGCTGCTAGCGTTAGCATTCAGATCTCAAAGCCTCTGCATTGGTATCTCATATCATGTGCTTAGGCCTCAGTGTTGATCCTGTTTTATAGCATTTATTGACTTTAGTGTATCATTGACTCCAGTGTCTCAGTGGCCTTAGTGTTGATGGGCCTCGAAAACCGCTACCGACAAAACCAGTAAAAAGTCTTCCAACAGAAAAGCCGAATCTCAACAGCCAAAGACGTGACGTGCCTGTCACGTGACCGATCACATGACCTTCATGTGACATTCACGTGACCTCCTCTGACACTTACTGTGGCGTACCAAAAAGTCAAGGTTACAAAGGTTAATGCCAGGTGCGGGAATCGAACCCGCCTGGCCGTGGACATCTCTGGAGCAACCACATGATGTCAGCAACCAGTGAACCATGCCGGCTTGTGAAAACAGAACCGGGACCTCTTTGGTATAGGCCCACATCCGACCAGCGCCAAGCATTCCAATATCT